>JABUQX010093615.1:0-20000 GCA_015478945.1 Trachelipus rathkii | reverse complement strand
AATAATAATAAAAAATAATTAATACTAAGAATCTTAATAATGTTAAATAATAACAGCTCAAACAATATATTATAAAATAAAAATAAATAATAATAATAATAATAATAATAATAATAATCCAGATAATTTAAGATAATAAAGCACAAACTTATATAATAAATTAACATAAAAATATATTAATAATAATAAATAATAATAATAATTTATTAATAATTAATAAATTAATAATAATAATAATAATATATAAAATAATAATTTAATATAATAATATATAATAATTATAATAATAATAATAATAATAATAAAATAATAATAATAATAATAATAATAATAATAATAATAATAATGTGGACGGCATTTGTTTTAATGATGATAATAACGATGTTAATAAATATAACTCAAAACGCGTAAACATGACATTTTGGTTATTATTTGGATATAATATTGTATAAAATGGAACATAACTAAGGTTTATTGCACATTATATATATATATATATAATTTTTATATATCAATATATATATATATACTATATATATATATATTATATATAGTATATATAATATTAATATATTATATATATAATATATATATATATATATTTTATATATATATATAATGACCTCTATTTCATTATCATTATTCATTCATTATCAATTATCTATTCATCGATTATCATTATCGATTATGGTTAAAAGTGGCTTCATCAATACTTGTCCGTTGTATTCCATTTATCTATTATCGTTAATCATAATATTATATATATTATTATTATTATTATTATTATATTATATTATTTATATATTATATTATTATTATTATTATTATTATTATTATTATTATTAATTATTATTAATATATTATTATTATTATATTATTATATTATATTATACTATTTATATTATTTAGGATTAATGTTTTATAATATTATATATAAGTATTTATGGATGATGATTATTATTTATTATATTATATTTATTATTATTATTATTATTATTATTATTATTATTATTATTATTATTATTATGATTATTATTATCATTATTATTATTATTATTATCATTATTATTATTATTATTATTATTATTATTATTATTATTATTATTATTATTATATTATTATATTATTATTGATTATTATTATTTTATTATTCATTATTATTTATTATTATTATTATTATTATTATTATTATTTTTTTCAATATCATAATAATTATCATGTTGATTTTCATTATACTTATAGTTAATACCATCATCATTATAATGGTCATGATTTTCTAAATAATAATAGTTGAAATTTTTTTTTCGCATAGTTATGAACTGAATGGAAAGAAGGTTAATAATACACAAAATTAAAAAAAAATGCACAGTGGTTTTCAACAGGGGGTTTTCAACAGGGGGTTTTCAACAGGGGGTTTCAACAGGGGGTTTTCAACAGTAGGTTTTCAACAGGGTTTCAACAAGGGGGGTTTCAGCAGGAGGTTTTCAACCGGGGGTTTTCAACATGGGTTTTTAACAGGGGGTTTTCAACAGGGGATGTTTTAACAGGGGGTTTTCAACAGGGGGTTTTCAACAGGGTTTTACAGGGGTTTTTTTAAAAGGGGGTAAATATACATGTTAAAAAAGAAAAAAAAAATGAAATGTTTTTTTTTTTTACGTTTTTTTTACCTTCTTTTTTTTAGCTTTAAAATCAATATTTAATTTTATTTTATTATTATATGTTATTTACATCATTAATATTAATGTTCTTAAAAGATTATGGAAAAAATAGGTATATTAAGCATTCATAAGTTAACAAAGATATTTTTTCCCTTTTCTCATAAACATATTTATAATTATTTTCAATTATATATTATATGATATTATATAGTTATATATTATTATAATGTATGTTAATAATATATTATATAATATATATATATATATATAGTATATATTATATATATATAATATATATATATACATATATAGATATAATATATTATATATATATATATAATATATATATATATATATAATATATAATATATAGTATATAAATATATATTTTTTATTTTTTATATATTATATTTGTAATTATTATTATAATAGGTATAATATATATATAGTATATATATATATATATATATATATATTATTATTATAATGATATAGTATATATATATATATATATATATATCTTATATATATTATTTATATACTAATAATATATAAATATATTGTATTATTTTTTATATTTTAGTATTTTGTTGTATGTGTTATTATTGTATGTGTTGGCTATGTTTGTAGTGATGTGTGTGTGTGTGGTAGTTGATATATTAATTATATCTTTTAATTGTCGTTCCGCTCCGCAGTCTTGCTCGCTAACCCTGTGCATGAGAAACGGGCGACCAGAGATGCTCCGACACTAATGCCGCTGAACCAGTGATCAGTTAACTTAATGTGATGTTCCTAAAGCAGGAATAATCTATAATGAAATGTTTTGTTAATTGATTGGGAATGCACTTGAAAGTAGGGTGCTGGGGAGGTCGTTGAATAATTAAATTGTATTCCGAAGTTGGGTTGTTCTAGAACGAAGTTATTCTTATTCATCTTATTTCTCTTTATAGCTGTATCATTCATTGTTCTGATTGTTTCTATATTATCTCATTCTCTACTTGTTATGTTTATTTTATTCTTTGTAGCTATCTCTCTATCTATTATTATTTATTTTTTCTATATATGCTTCTTTATATGGTTTGTTAATGCTAATTTGTTATATATTTTTTGTTATTATGATTATTAGTTTTCCCTTTTATCTAGTCTGTCTATCACTGTAAAGAAATAATATCTCTTAATATATATATAATTTTACTTTTTGTTAAGTTGATTTTTGATCATCTGGCGTAATAAATGACAATTTAACGGTTCGAACCGTTTTAAGCTATCTTTTGTTTTTATCTCTCAAACGCGCATGCGCACATCACTACGTCTGTCAATAAAAAAAGTCGCCATATTTAAATATATTTTGATTTTTTGACTGAATTTTGTGTTTAAGTCATTTTAATCTGTAATTAAGAATAAAAAAAGATGTTACGAGGTATATTCAACCACAAAAATCTTAAATAGTTGCGTGAAACACTTATAGAGCATTAAACCAGAAATATTAAATTCATTGTTAAGGAATTATGTAATATAGAGTTTACTGTTTGTGTACTTATCGCCGTAACGTCATTACAGCTATATATCTCTAGAAGTAGCAGCAGTAGTTGTGCTGTATTTGGATATTTATCTTATTTTGTTATATTTGTATAACTCTTATATAATAAAGAATCTTATAGAAAATAAAATTGAAACTTCAATAAAAATTAGGTTGTATGAAAAATAATTTTCCCTTCCATTAATATATATATATATATATATTATGATATATATATTATATATAATTATATAATATATATATATATATATATATATTATATATATATATAATATATAATATATATATATATATATTTTAATATATATACCGTATATATATAATATATTTTATTATATTTATATATATATATATATATATATATAATATATATATAAATACTATATATATATATATATATATTTTATATTTATTAGTTGATGTGTTACGATAATCTCTCTTTCTATCGGCTAAAAATTCGCATATTTTATTCAATCGCATTCATCGTCATCGGCAATTTTCGCCGATTATTTTTATATGATTGATACATAATTATTAATAATTTGGTAATAAATATAACTCTAATATATATGTTATTTAATTTCAATGTAAATATAAAGTATATTATATTTCAATTATATCATTTGTAAACTTGTATTGTATTATATATATATATATATATATATATATATATATATATATAAAAAATATATATATATATAATATATAATATATATACTAATATAAAATTTAATATTATATAATATTATATACTTATTATATATATAGTAAATATATATATATATAGTAATATATTATAATATATATATATATATATATATAATATATAATATTAATATATATATACATATATATATATATATATATATAAATTATATATATATAGCAAAGTATAATATATATATATTTATATTATACTAGTATATATATATATATGATTATCGCATCTTTGATTATGCTCTGTATGACATTGCCAGGCCTGAATGGGTTCGCTTCTGTTCTGCGTTATATCCACACTCATCCTACCAGCACAACATCTTAGAGACCACCCATCTTTTATCCACATAGATATACACATACTTTTACCACACCCTCTTTAGACAACATGGCTGAGTAGACATCCTATCCACTTAGTATCCCAATGTTGAGGAGAAAAAATTGCCACACGTATGTCCTGTGTGTTTAGAGCAACTAAGTGATGTGGCAGTTGGTTGCTGCCACTACCATTATCTTTCTAGGATGCTATTGCATGGCTCAGAGAAGGTCGTGAATCGCGTAAGCGGCGTTCTATCTTGTGGGAAATGTATTGGAACCGATGGAGACATGGATGTCAGAGGTTGATAAGAGTGATATGTATTTAGAAAGGGCTAAATTTGATTGCAGCTGTGACTGAAACAAAGATGGAAGGAAACAGTGAAAATGAGTGGTGGTGTGAAATGTGTTTGTGTTGTGTGGAAAGGAATGAGAGGATAGAAAGATTTGCAATTCTTATGAGTGACTTGTGGTGGGAGGTGTATTCAGTATTGTGTGTGGAATTGCTAGAAAGAAGTTCGTCCCAATTCCTTATTTGATTCATAAAAAGTATTGTGGTTCACATATGCGCCATCTGAGTGGTAATGTTGAGAGTGCGATTTTCTGGATAATCTGAATCATGTTTTGGATGGGGTGAGTGAGATTCAGTTCATTGCCACATATCTGCCCACCTAAGAATTTTTTTACAGTTGTCTACCACCACTCTGCACACCGAGCCTTTCACAGGAGGGGTGTAGTAAAACGCCTCAAAAGGCACCCTCTTGCGCAAATACGCAGGATGAGCAGAGACCGCAGGCTTAAAGTGAGGAGGTTAAATTCATCAGACATACAGAAGTGTAAGAAGATATTCCACAGAACAGACGTTGCGGAAAGAATGAAGGCACCACAGCGAACTAGCCTGGAGTACCAATATCAACACAAAACTTTTGTTCGCAGATACAGCACTCCTTGTGCTACGAGGCGTCGTAAAGGTGGTGGTAGGCAAATGATAAGTTCCCTCGAACACTTGCTGCTGCGTGCTTATAGAATAGAGATAAAGCACCAACAGAGCAATTTAAAACGTTTTGGTCTTTGACTCGACCCATCCAAAGTCGGGTAAATCCAGAGCCCCACCCCAGAAATAAACAACTCCATACAAGGCGGATGAGACCCTTGTATAGCTGGTGCAACTTAGAAGAGAAAAAAAAGTCTCGCACTCTAACAGAACTGCCTAGTTCTTCTGAGTGCGCCCTATGGCAGACCGTTTGTTGACAGAGGTTATCCAAGACATTTTATTTGTTTATGTTAAGGCCAAGAATGTTTATATTGTCAACAGGAAGAGACGAGAAAACCATCGAAAGAGATAGAAAGTTAGAATGCGTTTAGAGAAGGAGATTTACAGAAGTTGTTTTTAAAGAAATGAATTTCACAAGGCTGAGACGACCCCCCATCCGGAAATTTATATCCAGATCTGGAGAGAATAGAAATATGGAAAGATTAAAGACGAGAGGCCAATTCTAGAATAAAAGAGGAAGCAGACTGAAATGAGTTTGAAAATGAAGGGTCGAGTCATCGTTATATGAGTGGATAAGTTAGATGTGCAGTGGAAGATCATTAATGAAAAGTAGAATAAAGTTAGGAGATAAGACAGAACCCTGAGGAAACACCACTATTGCACAGAAAAAGAAGAAGAATGTCGCCCCATCAACAAACAGCCGAATTTAGAGATTGAAAAGAAAGCTAGACATAATTAGGCAAAGAGAAAGAGGGAACCCAAATGAGGACGAGCTGGAGAGCGTGTACGCAGGGCCATAACCCGGTCAAATGCTTTATATGTAACTGCCACATCTGCAAGTTCCCTGTAGTCTAAGAGCTGAAACCATAATCGGTAGTAGAAATATATCCCAGAAAACCTCGAGGCGAAAGCCTACTGGCTATCGGAAAGAAGGGCAAGAGTTTCCAATAACTAGGAAGTAGAGTGAGAATTCGTTCAAGATCTTTAATAGAATACAGTGAGAGCGTATAAGCGCTGAGTAGTTAGTGGATCAGAGCGCTTCATTTTTTCGGAATAGTTTGGACATGTGCGCTTCCAACACTGAGGAAAGTGCTAGTATTGAAAAATAGAGAATATTCGAGGGGCGGGGATAGCACGAAGCACACTCCCTCCAAATATTGGGAAGGAATTGCCATCTGGTCCACCCGTCTTCCTATCCTTCATAGATTTCAGGGCCTATGCACCGATCAAATGTAATCACAGGCAAAGACATAGGATATTGAGAAGAAGAAGGAGGAGGAAAAGAAATGCCAGAATCGTCTATGGTTGAGTTAGTGGAAAATAGTAGCGAAGATTGGGCCTTTTCAGTTGAATTAACAACAGAACCATCAGAAGAAAGGGAGATTTACAGAAGTTGCTAAAGATGTTTTGCAAGAGGCCAGAAGATTTGTCATAGGAGAACCAAGGAAGTTAGCGCACTTTCGTTTGAGAAGAACGCTTGCTGTCGAAGAGTAATCCCTGCAAAATTCTAGCGAATGAAAATGGCGGAGAGTGATTGGAGAACAGAATTTTTTCACCCCGATACGCATTCCTAGCCTGAATGGCCAGAGAACCAGCACGATCGAAACATGGTTTATGAGGAGAGAAAGATTTAGTTGAAGAAGAATGAGCTTGCTAGTCCCATCAACGATTGCAACAGCTCCCTCCTATCTTTTAAATACTTATACATCCATCATTATTCCAAACTAGGTAGCAATTTGCTATCATCTGCAAACTTGGGAACTTTATCTTTAACTCCCTGTCTAAATATGTTATAACATATATGAGAACAGCAACTTACCTAAGAAATCGATACGACCATAAACATGTTCTCCTCATTTCCATTTAATAAATACTTTTCATATTCATTAATTATTTTATTATTATTATTATCTATTATATTATTATTATTATTATATTATTATGTATTATTATTATATTATTAAATTATTTATTATTTTATATTATTATTTATTATATTATTATTATTATTATTATAAATATTATTATGATTATTATTGATTTTATTATTTTATTATATATTTATTATTATAATATTATTTATTATATTATTATTATTAATTATTATTATTATTATTTATTATTAGAGAGAGAGAGTGAGAGATGAGAGAAGAGAAATGAAAGAGAGTTGAGAGGAGAAGATGAGAGAGGATGAGAGAGAGAAGAGAGAGAGAGAGAGAGAGAGAGAGATAATTTTTTTTAAATATATTTTTCAAATAATCCTCATCGTCATCGTCATCGGCATCGTATCGTCCAAAAATTTTACTATAATCGTCCATCTCATCGTTATCGAAAGATTTTATAATCGTCCCATCCCTGAATATATATATATATATAGTATATATAATTATATATATTATATATAATATATATATATTAATATATATAATAATATTATATATAAATATTATACTATACTATATATATTTATATATATATATATAGTATACTAGTATACTATATATATATATAGTATATAACTACACTTTTACACGTGCTTAGCCCCTTTGAGAGGTAACACCGGGTGAGACCACAGAAATTAACCTTTAAGGCCGCTATCCCAAAACCAGCGCCACAAACATTGCGCAGTCAAGTTTAGGACAAAGTACTTAACTCCAAACCGAAACGAGAGGTCGGATCAAAAAAAATTTCACATTTAGCATCAATGAACATATAATATTTTATATGAATAAAATGATCTTTTTTTTTTTTTTTTTTTTTTAACATGTCTTTAGGGCGAAATTAGTTATTAGTTAAGTTAATGTTATTAGGTTAGTTAGGTTAGGTTAAGTAGATTTAGTTAGGTCAGGAAAAATTTCATTTCGCCCCTAAAAACATCTATTTAGTATCATGAGCGACCTGTGAAAAAAAACTTTTTGATTCGTAAGCTCCCGTTCCGTGTGGGCGTTAAGAAACTTTACCCAAGTTTTAATTCTTGCCCCAGTAGGATAAAAGCTCCTAACTGCCTGACGCAGAGATTTGAAGCAGCGTCCTATCGTATGAAGTCGGTTACTCAAGCCTCTTGATATAGTATATATAGTATATAGTATAGTATATATATATAATATATATATAATATATATATATACTAATGATAGTAACTTATATGGTATATATATTACTTTATGTTGTATAAGTAATTATTAGGTATATATATAGTTAATATATATATATATGGTCAGCCTAAAGATTGGGCGATGCACATAGTTAAAATGCTATGATAGCTACCCTACACTAAAATGAATTACATTTTTGGAATGATATTCAAAAGTTTAGTATTATTTGTTCATTCTGTTATAAAATAACATAAAAAAATAAAAAAAAAAAATTTAAAAATACATTTACGGATGTACGATGAGTTATATATGACAACGGCAGAAATAGGCCTAATGTATTAACAGATTTATTTTTTCAAATTTTTTTTACAAAACGCTAAGGTGTGTAACCCTAACTCGAATTATCTTAAAATATATAATATATATTATAGTATATAATATAATAGTATATATATATACTATAGTATATATATATTAATATATATATTACTACTATATATTATATATATATTATATATATATATATATATTATATATACATATATATATATTATATATATATAAATTATATATATATAATATAGATATATAAATAATTATATATACTATATATATATATATACATATATATTACCATATTTATTTATAATATATACGTATAGTATTAGTATAATATATATTACTAACTAATATATAAATAATATATATATTTACTATAGTCGCGTGATATATATATGCCTTAGCCTTCTAGCAGAGCACAATCCATATCTCAAAAACTACAATTAAGCTACAAGAAAAGGAATACATTGTTGGAATCTGTGTACAAAATTTTAGTGCTGGTACTGTAATATACAAAAAAAAAATAATTAAAAAAATGGTTCATTGTATAAAAAAAAAGGTTTTAATTAAAAGACTACAACTCATATCTTATAAACTACAATACGAACAGGAAAAAGGAATACATTTGTTGAATGCCTGGTAACATTTTAGTGCGAAAAATGTAAAAAAAAAAAAAAAAAATAAAAAAAAAAAAAATCATATCTCAAAATACAATACTACAGCGAAACAGGAGGTTTCATTTTTCGGATGTCTCGAAAATCAAATTATGGAATCAAATTGTCACTACAAAACAAACGTTAAGAGATATAGAAAAAATTAAATATTGCTTTTTTTTTTTAGGAGCAAGGACATAGTATATATATATTTATTTGTAAAGTATTACACGCAATTAGGTCAGCCGGACGGGGAACACAGGGTACGTTTCCATAACCCCGTAGGGAGCGGCGGAGGACCCCCGCCACTACCCAAATACCAAAGACCGGGGGTTCCGAGACCCCTCCCCGGAGGGGAATTAGTCCATACCCTCTAGTCCCGAAAGCGAGAGACCCACTCCTGCACGGTGCGGTTATACCCCTAGGTATTCTTTAGTTAAAAAAAAAAGCAAAATTTAATAGAAAGTCTATTTATTTTAACGAGTACCAATAAAAGGTCCTCTAAATAGCTCTCTAATCATATTACTATAATTATTAACATAATTTTTATTTTACTTATTTTTTTTACATTTCCTATGTAAATTTACCAGAATTCCCAAAGAATGTAATTCCTTTCGCTGTAGCATTTAGTTTTTGAGATATAATTTTTTTAAATTTTTGTTTTTTTTTGTTTTTTTTTTTTTTTTTTTTGAACATTTCCGCACTAAAATTGTACCAGGATTCAACAATTATCCTTTTCTGTATCTATTGTAGTTTTCGAGATATGAGTTGTAGTTTTAAAACAAATTATCACCAAAATAATCATATCTCATAAAACTACAATATTCTACAGCGAAAAGAAACATTTTGGAATCCTTGTAAAATTTAGTAGGAAAATGTAAAAAAAATAAATAATAATAAAATAAAAATTGCTATTTTTTTTTAGGATCAGGGGACAGATATATATATATATATTATTGCAAAGCCCAATACTTATCATCTAATGCAGCGAGCGGAAACACAGTGGGACGTTTTCCAGTCCCCTAGGAGGGGCGAGGAACCCCCGCGACACCCAAATATTAAAGAGCGGTTCCGGAGACCCTCCGGAAGGGGGAAATAGTTCCTACCCGTAGTTCCCCGGAAGGCGAGAGACCCCAACTCCTGCCATCGGTGCGGTATACCCCTGGGTATTCTTTAGTAAAAAAAAGAAACTTAACTGTATACTAGAAAGTTTAGGGGAATTGAGTCACAATAAAGTTTCTCTAAATAGCTCTCTAATCATATTATTATAATTTTTATTAAACAATTAAATTTTATTTATTTTTTTTCTTACATTCTTCCTAACTTAAAATTTTACAGAATTCCAAAAAACTGTTTATCCCTTTTCGCTAGCCATTTTAGTTTGAGATATGATTTTATTTTATTTTATTGATCATTTATTTTTTTTTTATACATTTTCTCCGCACTTGAAAAATGTTACCAGCTATTCCAGTCCAATTGTATTCCTTTTCCCGTAGTCTCGTTTGTAGTTTTTGGAGATATATGTGTGGCTCTTCTAGGGCTGATCTCTATTGTAGTCTTATATATAGTGAGTATACCTACCTTTATATTATATAATTACCCTATATATATATAACTAGTATAGTATATATATTATTATATATACTATAGCTATATATATACTATATAAGTATATATATATATATAGTATAGTATAGTATGATACGTACTTAATCACTAGCATTAGTTATTACACCTAGAATACCTATATCTATTTATTATATATATACATATATATATCCTTATATATATATATATATATATATATTAGATATTAGATTACCTATATATCATTATATATAGATATATAACTATATATATATTATACTATTATATATATTATATATACTATATATTATATTATATAATTATATATATACCTTATATAATATATACTTATACTATATACTTATATATATATATAGGTGAAATCAGTTTAAAACCACAAATATCTCCAATCCCATATCTCCAAAACTACACCAAGCTACGGGAAAGAATAACATTGGCTGGAATGCTGGTCAATTTAGTGCGGAAAATGTAAAAAAAAAAAAAAAAAATCAAAAAAAAAAAAAAAATTCAAAAACTACATTAGCTACAGCGAAAAGAATACATTTTGGAATCCTGGTAAAATTTTAGATAGGAAAATGTGAAAAAAAAAAAAAAAAAAAAAAAAATATTGGAATAACTACTTATAGTAATATGATTAGAGAGACTATTTAGAGACCTTGTATTGTTACTCGTTAAAATAAAAACTTTTTTAAAAAAATTTGCCTTTTTTTTTTTTAACTAAAGAATACCCTAAGGGTAACCGCACGATGGCAGGAGTCGGGTCTCTCTGCCTTCGGGAACTACGGGTAGGACTAATTTCCCTCCCCCCTCGGGGAAGGTCTCCGGAACCCCCGCTCTTTTGGTATTTGGGTGTCGCGGGGGTTCCTCGCCCCTCCCCTACGGGGTATGGAAAAACGTCCCCCACTGTGTTCCCGTCGGTTCGACGGCCCCCTTTACATTGCCGTGTAGATACCTTACAAATGTAAGTATAGTATATATATAGTATAATATATATATATATATTATATTATATATATAGTATTATATATATATATATATATATATATTATAATATATATATATTAATACTAATATATTATATTATATGATATTATATTATATTATATTATATATTAATATATATATATTATTATATATGTCCCCTGCTCCTAAAATAAAAAAAATAAGTTTATATAATTATTTTCTTTATTTATTTTTTTTTACATTTTCCAACTAAAGGTTTACAAGATTCCAAAATGTTATTTTGTTTTAAAACTTTTCTTGTAGTTTTTTTTTTTTTTTTTTTTTTTTTTTTTTTTTTTTTTTTTTTTTGACAGTTTCCGCCAATAAAAATTTTACCAGGTTTCCAACAATGTATTCCTTTTCCCTGTATGCTATTGTAGTTTTCTAGATTGGATTGAAGATACTTGTGTTTTAAACTGGATTAACATAATATATATATATATATATATATTATATATATATATATATATATATATATATAATATATAATATATATAATATATAATATATATAATATATATATATAATATATATATATATTATATATGAAATTAAATATTTGAGTTGGTCATATTAAATAAATTTTATATTAGGCTAAACGTTTCATTAATATTTCCAAGTTACTCTTTTTTCTTATATTCTAAAGTATTTTTAGTAATATTTATTATGTTATGTTTTATTAAATAGTTTTTTTATAAAATATTATTTATTAGGTATAGTATCTTTAAACATTACCATTTGAATAATACATAGTATTCATAAAAAATTTTACTCTAAAAGATTCACAGAATGATATCCGCCAATTGCTCTGGGCACGATTAGTCCTATTTTTAATGTTAAATGCGTATTTAAATAGCGGCTATTCTCCTTTTTCTTTTCAATTTTCCATAATCTTATATATTTATTATTTAATAATTCATTTATTTGACCAACTTTGGCAAAAAAAAATAGAGTAATATTATTCGTAACATTATGAAAATTTGCAAAAATAGCACGTTTCTAAAATGTTCCAACTCGTCTGAGCACAGTCAGGAGTGCCTCTGATTATAGATATACTATATATATAATATATATATAATATATATATATATATATATATATATTAATATATTATATATATTATATATATATATATATACTATATTAATATATTATATATAGAAATATAGTATATATAATAATATATATATATGTTAAATCCAGTTTAAAACCACAAATATCTAAATCCATATCTCAAAAACTACAAGCTACAGGAAAAGGAATCAATTGTTGAATCCTGGGGTAAAAATTTATCGAAACGAAAAAAAAATTAAATAATAAAAAAAAAAAAAAATCTCAAAAACTACAATACTACAGCTAAAAAAGTACATTTTTGAGAATCCTTGTAAAATTTATAAGGAAAAGGTAAAAATAAAATAAAAATAAAATAAAATAAAATAAAATAAATATTGGCTATTTTTTATTTTAGGAGGGACAAGTATATATATAGTATATATATATATATATAATATTATATATATATTAATATATAATCTAATAGTATATATATATATAATATATAATATCTATAATTATATATATATATATTATCTATAATATTATATATATATATTATTTGTAAAGTATTACACGCAATTTAGGGCTCGAGCGACGGGAATCACAGGGGGCGTTTCCTATACCCCGTACGGGGGGGCGAAGAAACCCTCGCGACAGCCAAAATACCATAAGCGGGTTCCGGAGACCCTCCTCCGGAGGGGAATTAGTCCTACCCGTAGTTCCCCGGAAGGCCGAGAGGACTCCTGCCATCGTTGCGGTATACCCTTGGGTATTCTTAGGTTAAGAAATAAAAAGCAAACTTTAATTAGACAAGGTCTATTTATTTTTAACGAAGTAACCAATAAAAAGTCTCTAAAAATAGGCTCTCTAATCATATTACTAAATTATTAATCATAATTTTTTTATTTTTTATTTTTTACATTATCCTCTCTAAAATTTAACCAGGAGTTCCCAAAGACGTATCCTTTTCGCCTGTAGCTCATTTTGAGTTTTGAGATATATATATATAGTAAATATATATATCATATATAATATATTATATATTATATATTATATATATATAGATATCTAGATAATATATATATATATATTATATATATTATAATATCATATTATATTTTATATATATATATATATATATATATTATATACTAATATATAATATATAATATATATATATATATATATTAGTATATATATAATCACTATATATATATTTTAAATATATATATATATTATTCACCTATTATTGATTATATATATATATATCAGTAGTATATATAATATATATATTATATATAATATAATATATATATATGAAATATATTACTTATATATTATATTTAATTTTCCGCTACCCTACAACACACTCCACCTAACACCTCTATTCCAGCCAAGTATTAACCTTTCCCGGTAGCTGTTGTAGTTTTGAATAGATTGGAAAGAATATTTGTTTTTAAATCTTGATCTTCACCTTATTATTATATAGGCTATAATATTATAGATATATATATATATAATAATAATATATATTAATATATATATATATATATATATATATATATATATATATATATATATATTAGATATTAGTATAGGTCAGCCTAATAATAATAATAATAAAATTAATAATAATATTAATAATAATAATAATAATAATAATAATAATAATAATAATAATAATATAATATAAAAATAATAATAATATAAAAATAAATAATAATTAATAATAATTAAATAATAATAGAAATAATAATAATCATATATAATAATAATTAATAAAATAATAATAATAAAATAATAATAATAATAATAATAATAATTAATAATATTATTTATTTTTATATTATTTATTATGTATAATATTATTATTACATTATTTATTATTATTATATTATTATTCCATTATTATGTAATCGAGTAATACATGATGTATATAAATTGTTTCATTTATTTGTTTTAAGATAAGGTTACAATTCGATTGCTAATATTATTTATATTCTGCTTTTAGTATATACCACAAGTATACTGCAAGCCCTAGTCAAAAACGTTTTAAATATTTTGTATTATAAGGAGAAGACAACACACAATAGAACTCAGCTTTTGTAGAATACTTTAAAAATCTTGAATTGTCACTTGGTCGTTGTTAAACAAAGCCTTTATAAAGTATATTATTATGTATAATTATTATTATTATTATTTTTAAGATTTTTTAAACAAGTGCGAAAATACTACGTTACTAATATGATATAAATGGTTTTATATATAGTATAGTATATATATATATATATATATAATATATATATAATATATATAATATATATAATAATAAATTTATATAATATATATTATATATATATAAATATATAAAATATAGTAAATTAATATTATTAAATAATATGCATTTATTATTTAAGGTTGTGGTTAGCTCATTTCTCAGTTTGTTAAATTTCTTTATTCTGATTGAATGAAAAAATTGTTCAATTTCTTGAAATGTAGTTATGATATTACCAAGGGAATCCAATCACGTCCTTCCCTTCAATGCTTTATATATTTGTGTTTCTATAATAATTGAGAGTTATTGTTATATACATCATTTGACTACTGTTTTTAAGGATTGAGATTCGACAAGAGCGTAAATCTGTGTTACCTTAAATTCGGACTAAAATAGTAAAAGTAAGAGATAATTTTGATCTTTCCGTTTTCATTTGTTAACTAAAGTGTATTAGAGTTGTGACCTACTGAATGCCTCTATTCTGTCAAATTCGATCAATTTTTATTATCACTATGTTAGATTTCGTCTAGTTTTCGTAACGCATAGGCTGTATTTTATCTTATGATATATGCAAAATGAATTAACTATTTATCTTTAAATTTAACAAAAGTGTGATATAATTCTCAATGTGTAAAATATTGCGATTGTGTTTAGTTTAAAGATAAGGTAATTAAGTTTGTGTTTTAAAGCTTAATCGCGGTTGTGAGTACTTCCGTATTTATATCATGTAAATCAAAGTGTCGTTCAGTTTATGCATTTTGTAAAGAGTGTTGCTTCACGATCATTATAAATATTACTGGCATTAAGCTTTTATCTCATCTCTATTTATTTTATGTAAGTTTCGCGAATAATATATATGGTGATAAATGTAAAACATTTGTAAGTAAAATAGTCATTTATTAACATATGGTTAATGTCTTGTATCTCAATTTTATTTGAAAATCCAAAGAGACTTTAATTTAATTACAATAGCAACTCTTGGGATTGAAAACCAGTTAATAGTAAAATAATCACTACTTTTGTTACTTGGTTCACATTGTACAATCGATGTTTTTTATAAATTACAAATTGATTAATTTTCATAGTAAAGATTTTAATTTACTATTCAAATCAATCATCTGTATATTTTTGTAATATATTTCTTATATTTATACACATTTTTGAACATAAATAACAATAATTTTATTATAGATTATTATTAATATTTTAAGGATCTGTATAAATTTAATGTTAGAGTATTTTATTATTGATTAATTTTTGAAGCAGAACAAAATATTATGTAATACTGAGTTATATATAGCGGTCTGAAAGTTCTTTATCCATTACTGGTGGTCGCCACTGTCATGTAGATTATCTTGCGGAGTTCATCAGTAACTATATGTACGGAGGATGTCGCTAAAACTTTGTAAGCAGTACTAATTTATTTTTTTTATTTAAAGTATTTTTTTTAAATTTATTCGCATAGTTTTCTTGAGGTTTCCCACAAAGGTAGGTTTATTTCTTATTTTAAACAAATAAATTTATCAATTTGCGTAGGTCTTAATAGCACATTTCCACTTCAACATATCATAAAACAGGTAGAATCATGATATACCGAAAATTATTGATCGGACTCACTCTCTGTTTACTCACGTGTCTTAAGAGCATACGAAGCTCGTTGGTGTCAGATTAACCGTTGTTTCACTATTGAACGAGCCTATAGGAGAGAGTCAACTATCTAGTGATTTATAATAAAGTCTATTAAACATTGCCACTCTGTCCCAGTCTATATTGTGTTGCCAGCGCGTGTGTTGATCTCTTGTAACCATCTCAGTCTCACGCAAACGCCTTTCCTGTATTAGTGCATATATATATTGAGATTTTTGTAAAGTTGTTTAATTTTTTTTTATTGTCCTTGCCATATGAATCGTTTTTATCTTGCGGTCTGTCAAGAGTATGTTTATGACATAATAATAAAGTCATATCTTTATAACCCTCATATCCGATTACAATATTGTATATTTTTATTATTATTATATCTATTATTATATTATTATTATTATATTATTATTATATTATTATTATTATTATATATATGTAAATTATTAATTATTATTATTATTATTAATTATTATTATTGATTATGTATTATTATTATTATATATTATAATATTATTATTATTATTATTATTATGATTATTAGATAATAATAATAATAATAATAATAGATAATAATAAATAATAATAATAATAATAATAATCAATAATCAATAAATAATAATAATAATTAATAATATAATAATAAATAATATATATTATTTATTATTATTACTATTATATGTATATTAATATTCATATTATTATTATTCATATTATTAATTAATTAAATAAAAACTATTATATTATTATTATTATTATATTCATTATTATTATTAATTATTTATATTTGATTAATTTATTATTTATTATTTATTTATTATTTATTATTATGTATTTATTATTATTATTATTATTATTTATTAGATTATTATTAGTATTATTTATTATTATATTATTATATCTATTATATTATTATTTATTATTATTATTATGAATTATATATTAATTTTATTAATATTATTATTCATTATTATTAGTATTATTATTATTATCATTTGATTATTATATTATTGTATTTCATTTATTATATTATTAATTGTCATGAATTTCATATGAATTTATTATAATAGTTGTAATAATTTTTTTGTTCAACAAGTTACGTGGCTACATGTCCTACCGTAATATAAAGTGTCCCTTTATATTTGTTAAAAAGTGTAAATAGTTATTATATATTATTATAAATTATTAATAATATACGTCTGTCATTAATTCTGTTTTTTTCAACTGTCTTTCTATTTCTGTCATTATAACTATTGAAGATATTAAAAGTTCATAAGTGTTTTGTCTCGAAGAAATATTCATCGTTCCATTAATTTCCATATTTCAGAGTCGGAGTCTTGGCATGTCGGTTGTTTCTAAAATCGACTTGGAGTCGGATTCGAAGCGATCTATTTTTTCTCGGCTCCCATCCCTTGATATATACTACTTATTATTAGTATATAATATATATTATATTTTATATATATATATTATACTTACTTAGTTATATATTATTATTGATAAGCTACTTATGACCTATTATACATATTATTGATTATTATACTGATATTATAATATATATAATATATAGATATATATATTATTATATAATAAATATATATATTATATAATAGACTGTTTATTTCATATATATATATTTATATATATTATAATAATATATAATAATATAGAATATATACATAATTTTAAATCGATATATCTATATATATATAAATTATATATATCATACTATAATAGAACTAGGTTACGTATCGATTCTATTGTCGGGTCGATATATGATCTTACGTACTACTGCCACGATTGACCACATGAGAGTCATCTAGTCCGAGCAGATTTGTCTCGTCTTTTCTCCTCTCTAGCCTTCCCTCGTCTCCGTTATGCTCAATGTAAGTGCTGTTCAGTTTTTCACCCCATTTTTATAAATGACAGTATAATACTCTAAATAAAAAATAATATATCTGAAGAATAGTGCAAAAATAAAAATTGGCGGTCTCTTTAGGAAAAAATGTTATAGCCTCTCAAAGTTTGAATTTTTCCATAGGATTTTCTATAAAAAAAAAATAAAGTTTTTTTTTAAAAATCACAGGATATATTTCTTAAAAAAAATAATAATGAAAAAACGAAAATAATTTAAAGTTTTAGTGAAAAGAATATTACAGCCTTCAAAAGTTTAAAATCCCATAGGCTTCTTATAAAAAAAATTAGTGTCTGGTGCTCGGTTTTAGGGCTATACCTAGTCAGGTATTGTTAATCTACATATAGTTTTCTCTGGTATATCTTTACAAAACAATCATAACCTTGAACTAGAGGGCCTGAATTAAATGATACCCAACCTTGATGGATCAAAAATGAAAGTCTATGGAGTTTAACAACTTTGAGAGGCGCTAACTTTTTTCCTCTAAATACCGCTGATTTTCGTTCTCACTATTCTTCTATATTATTTTTAAGTAGTATATCGTCTTTGATTTTTCATTAAAAATCTGATTGTGTCATATCTCCCTCGTCAAGTTATCCGTATTTGAAAGTTGCACAATTCGAGATTTGCGCGAATGCACGATTGAATTAAAATTATAGTAAGCTAAATTATAGTTGTCTATATCTTTTTATGGTGTCTTTTTTTATTTATTTTATTTTTACTTTCATACAAAAATTACTCCTATTTCAAAAATATCTCCTTTTTAGAGTAGCTTATCGTTAGTTTAACGAGCTTATACATTTATGGAGTCTTGCGCATCTTATATATATAACTACATATACCTTAAATATATATTAATATGATATATATATATATAATATATTATAATATTAATATATATATATGATATATATACATATATTATATATATATTAGATAATATATATATTTATATATTAATTTGATACTATATATACTCTTAATACACTCACTATTATATATGTTCTTATATTTTCATGATTCTTTTAATATATGAAGATATCTCTATAATTCTTTTATTCTTAAGCTTTTCAACCACTTTCATCTTGCAATTCTGTTAGATAGGCTTTATAATAGGTCTGAAGAGCTAAGAGCTAGTATATTTTTTTTTACAGAGAAAGAAGTAGAAGATTCTGCCACCAATTCCTCAAACCAG
>JABUQX010093614.1:0-12498 GCA_015478945.1 Trachelipus rathkii | reverse complement strand
AGTCGCCGTATACTTTTTTAATTTCATCTTTTAAGCGAGTTAAGAATTCCTTCATTTTGGAATCGTTCTCCAAAAAATGATATAGATATACGTGCGTTTCCTCGATATTCGTTGACAAAAGTTTAAATTTTCCTCGTTCTTCTATTCTCGAGTTTACGAAGAATGTGGCGAAACGTTTTAATGACCGGTTCATGATCTCTCGAAATACCATGTATTCCGTCAAAAAATTGTCGACGATCGGCTTGAGATCTACGAAGTTTTTTATGACTCTATTCCCTTTTAAAAGCAGATTACGCTTAAACACCATTTTGTCGTTGGAGTCAAGCTATATACTAGAACTTATTGGTAAGGGAACAACGAGATCGATAAATCCTATCGGTGTCTTTATATAATTTTATCCATCACCTATTATATATATATATATATACGGTATATACTGTATATTTTAGTTATAAATGTGCTAATGTCTATCCTCACGTCAATCGACAACGTCCTCATTCTTCTTTCTCATAATCTAAAACCCCTAAATTTTCTTCCCGCACTTCAACAACCTACATGGAGCATGTATCTGATATTCATTTTTTCAATCCTACGAAGACGGCGTCCGTACAAGTCCAACTTCCGACCATCCGTTGGTTATGTATCACGTTCCCACTTACTTTCCAATTCAACCTAAAAACAGGATTATTCATTATTTACTTCTTGAAAAGTGTAAATTACGCAAGCTCATCTTTTATAACTTTTTTGAACGGTCGGCTGGCGATTTGTAGTTCTTTTACTAATACCTTTTTTTAAGGTTTTATATCTGACGATTTTATGTTATTTTCTTATTCCGCTAGCTTCAGTAGTTTCTTTTCAAATAGAATTATCCATATAACGCCTCCTTATCTCTACAGATCCTTATAAGAATATTTAAGTATCTAACTAATAAGTGTATCTTAAATAAGGGGGTTATTCACGCAAGAAAACTATTTTTCCGGTTGTCTCGAGGCGCGAAAACTTATTTCTGGAATTTACGGTCGATTCTTCCACCACAAGTTTCGAATCCAGATGAAAAATACTCCGTCGCCCGTTTTTCTTGATTTACCTGCTTAAACAACCATAACTTATTTGCGCGCTCATTTTTACTGTTGTACAGATTAAAAAAACTAATCAATCTTCTTGACAATCGAGATTAATTTTTCTCCAGGATAAATAATTTTTATATCATTAAGCGGTTTATTGCTTCATATCTTTTAAAAATTTATTTACTAAATCATTTATGTATTATAAACTTTTCAGATTTGTTACACTCTCGCTGATAATTAGCACCTATGTTTACGTGTTTCGTTTTCTTATTTTACATTCTTTATCTGATCGTAGGAGCTGTATATATTATGTTAATAAAAATAATATAATTGAAATATTATAAAGTAATTTAAATTTCATTTAATTAATAATAATTAACTAAGTTTATTTATATTATTATAAATAATATAATAGATAAAAATTGATTTATTAATAATAAAATCGAATTTACTTTTCAAAGTAACAACATCTGTATTATACATATATTTATTTTCAATTATTTATTCGATTTAATTAATATAGGGTTATTTATTTTTATAAGAATATATTACTTCTCATTCATCGTGCATATGTATTCAAAGAGAAGTTAAAAGAAAAAAGGAATTAAATTTAGAGAATAATAGATTCTCTGATTTATATTAATTGATTTTTTATTTGATAGGTATGAAAATTATCGCCCAGTACAAAATGGTTTTTTTAAATTGTCTACTCAATAATCAAATATAGGATATTTTTGTTCGATGTATTGTATACCTTAATAATCGTCAACAAAGAAAAATATATTTATATAAATATTAGAAGCGTTCATGCGTACTTATTGAAATTATTTTATAGAATTGTTAAATTTGTCGTCGTTAAACCTTAAAAAGGAATTATTCAATGGAAAAATCGATGGTAATAAAAACTTCAACTAGCTAAAATGTAATAAAAAACATACCTTCTATATAAAACTAAGACTACCACTATGTTTATTTTCATTTAAAAAAGAGAAATATAAATAAGAATTAGAATAAATCGTTATCATTTAGGAAGAGACACGCAGTAAGTACATAAACAGATTTCGATGGATCAGTAAGCCGAAGGGGTCGTGAAGAATGCTGTTTTGAATAATTAATATAGCCTCTTAGAAAACAATCAGTATTCTAAGAGGCAGTTCCGCCTCGTTGAAACCAACGTATAACATACGCAAAGGAATGTAGCAAACTATATTCTCGTTCGGGTAAAACGACTGTTTGAAGACTATAGAGGAATAAAATTCTTCCGCTCCTCTTAAATAGTATAATTTTTTCTGCTCATACCCGTACGTCGATATCGACCAAAGGGCGCAACAATATGATTCACTTAGGTATAAAATATCAGGAAAATGGATGCTCTCTCGTTCGCAGATAGATGAGTAAGCACAGTCATATTCACGATATTTTCTACGTGAAGAAGAAAACTGTATAGAACTATTTATTATATATGGGCGTTGAGGCATCATACTGACATGACTCGTAACATTCATTCATGCATATAGTACTAAATCTTCGCCGTCAAAGCACTACCTTACTGCCCAGCAATCTTCTTAATATATCTCAATATTTCTCAGTTCTATTACTCCTCATACGAACTCCGCGACGCTAACACATCAACTTCGTGAGTATGGTGGTTCTAGCTGTATATACGGTCCGGTTCGTACTTTATTCTAAACTAAGAAATCATCGTTATTTAAAAATATTTCCTATAAAAAGGCGTTTCGAAAAGTACCAGTAGATTTCCGTTTTCTCCTCAAATATTATATAACCAAAATTCCCTTTATGCGGATCAATAGACTGTTTATGATTTATAGCACTAAATGACTCGTCAACGTTTCTGCAAGGCCATATAGAAGAGAACGGTTGCTGTAGTGAAAAATAATAGAAGACTGAACGCGCTCACGTAAGTCTCTACACTTATCACAGGTTATATATAATAATTTCGCTCCTTCTGACTTTGACATGAACAGCGATGAAAGATAAGGAGTCTCCAAGAGACCTACAACTCGGTCTCACATCACACCAATGTGCAGCTATAGACACGAAGTTTAGAATGAGATATTACGACTCTAAAGACGCATCAAATAGCCGTGCACTTAGCGGTATGCACAATTCTTTATTATATCGGCAAACAATATGTCTCCTTTCCATGCGTAAGTCTCTAATTGATCACCTCGCAAACTTATTACACGAAGGAGGCAGAAATATATCTTTGGCGCTGAAGAAGGGTTTCCTTATTATCTCATTTAGAGCTATTCTATTCACGATCCGTAAAAAGCTCTAATCGTGAAAGTAAATAATGCATCTCGCTGTTTATCTCAACCTACCGTCTCTTTTTTATAAGGAGAGTACGTTTAGCCGGTAATAATAAAAAATTAGTTCATTATAATTCCACGTGCTGTGTTTTGAATTTAACTGGAGGTAAATTTCTTCTTTCGCAAATCACCGCCATTCCCGTCTATGAATCGATAAACGTGATGAGTCAATTAAATTACGGCTATCAATACAGATGTTTTGTAAGCTCAACGTTTCAACTTTTTCTAGCAGGCGGGTTATTCTGGTAATATTTATCGTTCTGTCTGTTTTGACCAAACCCGCTTGGGTCAGTTTTTGGGCATTGTTTTTTTTTTTTTTTTTATATATTGCTACTAATAATGATACCCGCCGACACCTCGATCAGATGAGGGAGATCGGCTGTGGAAAAGGTCGTGACGCACGAGCGATTATAAAAAAAATATAAAGGATAGACGCGCATAAAATAAGGTAGGTAAGGAGAATGCCGGACACCGGTTAACCGTTATCATTAACATATATTAAGTATATTTCGTTAACTGTCCTCTCTCCGTCGGTCCTCTTAATATCCACTCTGAATACGACAAGTATAGGGTTAAATTCGAACGATGCAGGAGTCGCGGTGGGTTCCTCCTCCGGGTACGCCGCTTCGCCGCCATCCCGCTGGCGGAATCGACAAGCCAGAGTAGGACTATATTTTCCCGCACGCTCTTCCTTCGAGTCCGTTCGGGGATTTAGCCCTGCCTGGATCCACTTTCATCTCAGCCATCTTTTGGTATTTGGGTGTCGGCGGGCGGGTCTTCATTTCGCATTACACATCCCACCTAATTGAGAATTTCCGTTGCGCCAGAAGTCTAACCACCTCTTAACAAATGGAGCACGTCCTTTTGGGTGGAGTAATCATTGCTTGTTCGTGAACGAAACCCCCCTCAATGTACTCTTTTTTTATTCTCTCATTAAAATCTAGGATGATTTGTTTTGTTTTAATTTGGGTCATAAGACTATTATAGATCTGCTGTGTATAACAGATAATGTAATTGGGTATTTATATATATATTCTCTCTATGTATAAGTAGTTCTTTCATACTCTTTATCGTTCGGTTCATATTTAATTCGCGAGAATGGAAAAGATGAATAAATAGGGTATATCGGTTCTGTCTCCTCTTTGTCTTTGTAACATGTTATTGCTGAATAAGAGCTCTTAGAACCGGCTTGGTAGTTTTCAGATATGTTAATTTGATTTCCGTTTTTCAGGATCGGTGAGATTCTGGCTGACGCTATTCGGGTAGACGATGAAGTACATTTGTTTAATTTCAAGGTACAAGAATTAATATACTCTCTTAGAGGACACTCGTTTATATTCTTTAAAGCATAATATTATTTTCACTTTGGCAGAAACGTTGCTGTTCGCTCTCGTCCGATATTAAATAATTGTGTAAAACCACCGAAGCGAAAAATATAATCCACCGTTTTCGGCCGAGGGTTGATAAAAGATAATTTGCTCGAGGCAAAATTCGAAGGCGCTCAAAAGAATTAAGAGAGGGTACACGACTTTATTCTCTGGAATTCTGGATGTTCGCATAATCGTCTGCAGCATCAACTGGAAATTCAACTTGTTGGGTCTCAATATAGTAGCATGCTCAGTATATTATCTGTAAGTACGACGAAACATAAATAACGAAAGAGAGAAAAATATCCACAAAAGCTGGGTTATCCATCATACTATGGTAATAATATATACGGTCAATTAGGATCTAGCATATTGACGCCTACCTTAGTCGGTTTAATTGGAAAATTACTGATTCTCATCCAGATTCGTCTGCTTTCTGATGAAGTCCGATAAAATTTTCGTCGTTCATCACAGAGGAATCTATGTATAAAAACCGCATTCATACAAAAATCTTTTGGTTTATATGAGTAACGAGACGATCGAGACGTAAGGGGATCCAGCCTCCTAACGAGCCACGCACGCGACTCTCGAAGATGTGAATATTATGGTGAGATTTATTTCAATCAAGGCAAAGTCTAGGAGTGGTAAATATTTTACTTTTTCGGAGAAAGAGGTAAGTTGCGCAAAGAAGGGCTGTAAGGTCGGTCTTTTTTCTATATACGGCAACAAGCCGTAATTCCTGTCGCTCTTTTCCCACTCACATCTGCTTAAATCATCTGTAGCAGAGTAGTAATTTAGCTTTTTAGTTCGTACGTAGACCTTCGCTTCTTCGGTTGCGCATATTAAGGTATGGATTCCACATTAAAGGAGGATTTTCGTTATCTTCGTCGGTTGATATGATAACTTTGGCGCTCGGTAGTCTCAGGTAAGCGTCGTCACCGCTAATCTTTTTAAATTGCGGGGGTAGGTTTTGAAATATTTCTTTGGCGTTTTGTTCCGTTATGAAAACTTTATACGATCTAAATTTATCGTCCATCAGGTCTCGAATGTCTCGCTCGAGAAACTCTCTTTGGCTCAGTAGATGAAGTAGTTTAGCTTCGGACGTTAAAATTTCTCCAACCGTTTTCTGCGGAATAAAAAACGAAGACTTTGACGGGGACGACGACGAGGCTGCCGGCTGTCCATTCTCTCGATTGCCAAGATTGATTCCCTCCAGTTTAGTAATTTGGTCGAGAGATATAGCGGTTTCGTTGTTTAATATGCTTAGAGTGGCCGACGATAAAGAATAATTTTCTTCATCCAGCGTGTATAAATCTTCGGCGTCTTCTTCGTCTTCATCCTCCTCATAATAGCGTCTTCGCTCATTTTGTAAAAACAGTATTATATTCACTGACATCTTCGTAGATTCTCAAGAAATATAATAATAATAATAATAATAACAATAATAATAATGATGATGATATTACAACAACTTGAAATTTTTATAATAATTTATTTATTATTGACGTCTAAGCACTCCAAAGAAATTCTTTAAATTAAATAAATGAATGAATAAATAAATAAATTTCAATTTCAAAAAAACTAATTTAAATTTTATTTTAGGGCCGTCGACAGGCCGACTAGTAGTAATACTCCCAATAGTCTAACATGGCGTCGAATTATTGCGAGAAATGCATGGACGTATTCGAAGGTGGAGGAGGAAACTCGCTGCGATTTTTTGAACTAAATATCGCTTGCGCGCTCGATCAGCCTCCACCCGACCCTTTGTATTTTATGAATTCTAGCCCCGAGAGTAAATTGATACCTTTGGACCGGAACGTCTCCCCCGATGAGCTCTCTTTTAAACTGTTTTCGATAAACTACGAATCCCTGTCCAAGGGAGAAGGTTACGATAAATATTACGTTAAACCTTTCGAATCTAAAAAGAAGACGACGACGCTTTTGTCGAGAGGAATTCAAAATTTTTTAGCTAAATTCAATAACGGAGAGTGCGAACGCCTGATCTCTTCTCATCCCGGTAAACCCACCACTGATTGCGTCGAGGCGTGCAAAAACGCCGAAACCTTCGAGGCGAATATGAAAAAAGGCGACGCGTTTTGTTTTCCTTTAAAATCGTCTTGCTTCGTAATCAGACCGACGATTAAACAACCGGAGACCAAATCGTTGACCGCGTATTCGATTTTACTATTGTGTAATTTAGCCGATGACGAAGGAACGGAAGAAAAAGGATTAGGAGGAGTCGACGCAAAAGGACGACGTTCACGCCGCTGCATCGTAAAAACGAACGACAATGACACGATGTGCTCGGAATTGAAATTTATAGAGAACGAAGATTGTCACGAGGACTACGGAACCGATAAAATATTGATAGAGTACTTGAAAAGTTTGAATTCTGTGGATATTTTCTCTTTTTACGAATCTTTTTCAACTTCTTCTTGTTCCAAGCCCGAGAACCAATTGACTCCTTCCACGTCGTCATCTTTTTGGAATATCGGCGGCAAAAAAAATAATTTCTCCGTGTTGAAATTGATGTTTCTCTATTCAAACTTTAAAAACATATCGAGATCGAACCTGAGTTATTTGTTCTTGACGACGGATTTTCAAAACAGGATAGGTGGTATTCGCAACGACATTTTTAGGAACAATCTAATAAGCTACTTCCTCGCATTGTTTTTTTCCATTTGAATCCGATCGACGTTATATTATCGTTATAATCTCCATATAATAAATAAATTTTTTAAAATTGTCTTTTTTTATTAATTAAACTCACCAAAAAAATAGATCGTAATGTTTTTTAAAATCATCGCTTTAGGGTTACTTTTCATTTTTCTAATAGGCTACTTCAAATCGTTCTCGCCGTTTCAAGATAAGAAAAATACGGAGATCGGAGCCGCAACAACAGCAGCAGAAACGAAAACTGAATGCCCGGTTAAAAAGATGTTTAAAAATATTAAAAATTTAATTTTGCGCGAATCAAATAATCAAAAGAGTTAATAGAGCTTCTAGCGACCTCGGCTATATAATAATACTTACGTTTCTGGAAAGGTCCGAAAAATCCTATTGAAGCCGCTGAGTAATTATCGAGCGAACCATTTAATATATCTCGTTCGGTTCGAAACATCGATATCTAAAAAAGCGAGCGTTAATAAATTTTTTTTTGGTTAAATTTTTTTTAACGCAAACCAAAACCAAATAATTTTTCTTAAGAGGCCGAAAAATAAATTAAAGCGCCTTAATGAGTAGACAATCAGGAGTTTCTAAAAAGCTTTCGGTAAGTTTTAATCCGAAAATATTATTCGGACCAATACCCCCTCTAAAACCGGTATTTGAACCGATATCGCAAGACGACGAAAGGGAATCCGATCTGAATAATAGCTCGGAGGAACATTCTACTTCGCTCGCGGATTTTGAAGAAGAAGAAAAAGTCCACCCTAATGAGGGAGAAAAGGGCGATGACGTCGGAGAAATGAACGAAGGAGGTATAAATTTGAATACAAATGAGAGATCTTCGTTAAACGTCGAAACGATAGACGACGACACCGTCGATGACTTTGATAGCGATGAAGACGACGACGATAACGATACCACAATGAGCGTTTAATACCGCAAGGGGCACATGACACATCAAGACGCTTTGAAAACACAATGAGACGCATGTAACCGACAAAAAGAAAACAAGGAAGAAATTTTGTCAAAATAATAAATCCAAATATTTCGTCACTGCCTGATCTACTCCTATATATGCACCTATAATAACCAACTGGAAATCGACGAGAAAAAAAAAGCTTCGCCCCGTTGGCGAAACTACAAATCTGTTCTCGCCACAACTCCGTATATAAGCAACCCTTATCAAATCAACCCTTTCGGAAGAAGTTCGGAAAGCGACCGAGCAAAAAGCGTTCATCCGGATCAGAAAAATACGAGGAAAATTTTTACCAAACCTCTTCCCTGAATTGAAAAAAATCAACACGAAAACGACGTTCCACCAATGTATTATACTCCGTATATTACTGGAAAAAATCAACCCCTTCGCGAAGAAATTTGAAAGCGATCGAGAAAAAGGCTTTCGGCCCAAAAAAGAAATTGAAAAATATAATTAATAATCGGGAAATATTTTTTTACCGAACCCATCCTGAATTCGAAAAAATCAACGAGAAAAAGATGTTTCCAGAATCCCAAATGTTGATTTAATCCGTTAAATATATGAATATTTTTTACCCAAGTTCATGAATCCGCGGTATTCTCCTCCTGATCCCCCAACAACCAAAAAACGAATATCGGTAATTGCAAAATTACGTCACAGTGGGTCTCACGTATTTGGAATCGTGCTTGTAATAATGGTCATTTACATCAAGATTCACTATACGTAAAAAATAGTACCTGTAAAAACGGTGGTTAAAATTTGACGTCGAAACATCTACGTAATACCACTTCCTCGTAAGGTATTGAAAACGATCATACACGCAGGACGTTGTTGGGTGGTCGGCAAGCCGTATATGGCAGTCGTTGAGACACGTACGACATCAACAACATAAACGATGAAGATCAGCAGACGATGAAAACGATAATATGATGACGCCGACGCAGATCGACAGATAGAATCTTAATAGAGGATGCGGAAGGGAAAACATTACGAAGAATAATAATATATAATAATAAAATTAAAATAAAAATAATAATAATAATAAAAATAATAATAAAAATAATAAAATAATAATAATAAAAGAAAATAATAATAACAAAATAATAATAAGTAGAAAAAAATCTACCAACCAACGACGGACGACTCCGCGGTGCAATGCCTTCTCCCTCCGAGAATACTCATCAACAAAGAAAGAAAACCTCCCAAACAAGTTCCCCCTGCCCTCTTTTAAAGACGCGGCATGGCTGACGCTAGAGAACTCACCATGGCCGTACCAATATTGGTGTTATGTTGCACGAAGGTCAAGACGAAGAACGATGCAAGAAAAGGGGACTTCTATGAAGAGATTTGCTCAGAATCGACGGGGGAAAAAAGAAAAGAGAAGAAAAAAGAAATCTCGAGACGCAATAAAATAACGTAAGATGGAAGAAGAAAAAGGAAAAAAAGAGATACATCAGATCGACAAGAGGATCGGACGACGCCACTTAACGCGGCATTATATCTATAGATAGCTCCGTTACATTTTTGGAAAAGTAGCGGAAACGGAAGGACCGATGCCATTTTAGATAACGTAAGTAAGCTACACACATATATATATATATCGACACCAGAGATGAGAGCGAGACTTATATGCGGATAATAGAAATTCACACATATCGACTCGAGAGCCACTCTGTAGCGAGACTATCAACTGCTTGATTCTTCAGAGTATTAATGCGATCGACATCATAAAAGCACGTATAATTAAATGGGCCAATATAATTTAAATTTTTAAGAAATTAACAAGATCTCTCTAGTAATAATATGGCATTCCACGCCATATTTGTAATGTGATGAGCTAATTAAAGGACTATATACAGCGTAAATTATATAAATATATATGGAATATAATTAATCATGATAGTATAAGGATTCATTAACTTTCATTAACTTATTAATAATAATATAAATATACAGTATTGATATGTACGAAAAAGTAAAATTCTCACATAGGGAATTTAATTATTCGACAAAAGTTATATACACATGAAGACTGCTGAAGTTCATTATTGTGATATATTACCTTAGCAATTACTTCGAGATCTACGTTCGATCTCACACACTTCTGATGCGCTCACTCTCTCTCACTTTTATAAAAAAACTCCCCCCGGACCGCGAGCTTGCGAGTCGGCACCCCGCTCTGCGGGCGGACGGGGGGGGGATGATATAGAGGGGGAAGGCCGTGAGCAAACAGCACCGAAAGCACCATGAGTCAGACACGATAAAAAGAGACCGAATACCTGAGTAGAAAATATCAATGAGATACTCAGTATCGGCATTACTGTTCAAGTGTTTCTATAATACTTTTACGTATACATTCCATCAAATCTTAAACTGAAATAAATATGTGTGACCAAAGTACTGTCCCAATCGCCTACTCAATATTTTGACTCAAAGAACACCGAGTAGAGCTTTAGAAAAGCAACACAGAAGAGAAAAAATGAGTAAATGTCAACCTTCTGCTTATAATATCAATTTCTTCGTGAAGAATCTTAACTAACTCCTCTACAATCTCTCGAGAGAAAACCGCAGTAATTTAACTTAGATCGTAGGTTTGATCACGCTCAAGATGCATGTAAGAACTGTAAGTAGTGATCTGTTTATTCAGCGTCGAAATATTATATTTCCTTCTAATCCGAAGCAACTCCTATAAGGGAAAGACACTATGCGATCCACCGGCAACTCAATAAAAGTAATGATGTCGGCATATAAATAACCTACAGTACTGCGAGGGTAGTAAAATGAGGGAAATAAAAAAAAAATATAAAAAGAAAAGAATAATACAAGAAATAATAAAGTAATAATATAGTTATATAAAACAGCGCTTATAACTCAATGCCGTACTCTGCTAAACAACTGACGTGATAGGTAAATATAGAGTAAGTAGCGCACTACGATAAAGAAAGACTAGGAAATTATTAAACAGCTCTAAGCGCTCAGTTATATATAATATATTATATATATATATATAGTATTCGTACTTTTAGGTAATTAGGATGTGGAATATGATTGTGCATCATACTGTACATACATTTACATGTATATCAGAGCGATAAATGACTCGAAAGCGACAAAATAGGTATTAAGTCAGAAAATAGCGAAGGCGCTAGTAGTTACGGATACACTCAACTCAGTGAATAAGAGAATCACATAAAAACGGTACTCAAATATATATCCGCTCATACGGTATATATATATTCAGGTAAACACGGTGCAGAAAACCAAATCACCGACTTGCTCACTGATATATATATATATATATATTATATATAATAGTATATATTATATATGTCTTTATAGGACCAACGAAAGTACGCTAATCGAACAGCGACTCAGTAAATATGTCTGATGGTAGGGATAAGCTAACATAAAAAAGATGACGTAAAGCCAATGCGCTCAGTGAGTAATAATAACCCGAATAATATGATAACAACGGAAGGCGCTCCCCGAAGGACGATACGTAAACGGGGAAATTAGAACTAGTACTAAAGCTATAGGGGCGAACGGTGAATATATAAATAAGATATTGATCCTATTTGTATCTTCTAATGTGGATTCCGTTTACACTACCGAAATCAGAAATCATTTGTTATATCAGCTCTCCCTTCAAAGTATTTTCCCATGCCTTTGATGGACATAGCGATTCGTGTTGATCCAAATCCACAGAGAATATAATTATATCTACACTCGAGTCACTTGACATCTGCCTTCTATATTGGAAGCTCATGTAGTTAAGTTGATTGGACTCTGTAGGTATGATTAAATATAGATTAATTATAATAATCTATGATAACATGTATTGAGATATTAATATAATTCTGTGATCTCACTCGGATTATTTCTCACTCTTCCATTAAGTACTATGTACTGAAGATGTGATGATTGATTTGGAAGATTTTCGCACATATATTGATTAAATTATTATTTGAGATTTACAAAGCCTTGTCAATTTTCTAAAACATGATTCAATCAATAAAATGACAAGGTTAAGAGATCACACTGGACCGTATTATTATTATTATGTAGATTTTATTAGTATTGTATCTACTCTT
>JABUQX010093613.1:12500-24642 GCA_015478945.1 Trachelipus rathkii | reverse complement strand
GGGTTTGTTCCATATTATCTTACTAATCTACACTTACTTACTATACCTACGACTATTAACTAATATCTCATTATACTACTACCTCGATTATACACTACTAATTACTTAATACTTTACAAACGATGAGAAATAGTCGGAGAGCCTAAGTGGGGTATAATAGTGTCATAAATAGAAATAATGATAATTGAGTTTTAATATGGAAATTGATTTAATCAAGGAAAATATTGTTGTAGAATAACTTACTCGACTACTCTTTCGACTACTACTACAACTACTATTACTATGGCGAAGGATAAAATGAAGTTTAAGATTTGAATCAGGGATAGAATACATTATTTTAAATAATTTAAAATAATAAAAAAAATAATAGTTGTCTCAAATTACAAATGTTATATTTCACTTTCAGTGAAGAATTTTATTATTTATTATTTTATAAAAAATTTCATTTTATTTTTACAATATTTCTTTTGTCATCGTTATGTTTCAGGGAAAAAAATATATGTTTTATTTTAGAGTTATTTTTTTTTTAGCTTTATTTTCCTTGTTCAGCTTATTCTAGAATAAAATTTATTAACTGTTTCCTGTTAGATTTTATTTACATCTTAAACAAATAAGAGTTTTATACTTTTTGTGAGTTTCTTTTTGAGATTTAATATTACTGCTCAGCTCAGCAATCCCGCAATAAGCTTTTTCATGCTTTGTTTTTTCCTTTACATCTTACGAACCTAGTAAAATAAATATTGGATATTAAATGCAATTGTGTGTTCCTTTTGAGATTAATTTACACTCTCTTCCTCCAGCGGTTTATCCTCACACACGCACACGCAATTAAAAAAAAAAATAGGGATACCTTTCATGATGAATTTTGTTCCAAATTTTACTTTTTATTTTTTTGATAATTTTAAATAATAATTTTGTTTCAATATTTTAAAAAAAAGCAATTATAAAGTAAAAACGGAGCATAAAGCTAAAAAAAAAATAAAAAAAAACAAAAAAAAAAATTACAAAATGATGAACATTTCATGTTGGAATCCAAAGATGTATTACAATCATTAGGTTTTTTTCGTTTTATAAACTCTTCATCAAGAGGATGGATTGAGGATCAGGACTATTTTTTTCCGACTCCATATACTATATATTATTATTATTGTATATATTGTATTATTATGCACCTATAGTATAAATAACGCCCGACTATTTAGTACTACTACAGGCTGCTAGTAGGTATTTATGTTATATATCAACTCGAGTAAGTATTACAGTTTATATATATATCATATATATTTCATATTATTTACCACTTACTTATGGTGTACTTTAGATGTATTTTAATTCTATAGTCCATCCGGTATTTATATTCGATCATCCTCTATGACTAGCACCTGGAGATATCCTATCTATATCTGACTGTTGTTAGAGCATTACTTACACTTACCTATAATGTGGGTCGATATCACACTTCAAATGAAGTTGACTAATAATGATAACACTCAATGAACCTTAGTTGCTAGTATGGCACTGATAATATATATACTTCAATATATATATATTATATATAATATATATATATTTATATATCTATTTCATAATATTATATTATACTTACATTATATATTTATACTTATTACATTTATCTATATTATATTATTATTTTTATTTTTAATATTATCTATATTATATATATTTATATATTAATATGTATTTATACTATATTATAATATATATTTATTATTTTATATATCTATATATTACTCTATATATATAGTATATATTTATTATTATAATTTACTTAATTATATCTATATATTATTATATATATACATTATTATTATATATTTATATTAATTATCTATTATTTTATCTTCTTATTTATTATTATATCTATTATATCTATATTTATTTATAATTATTACTATTATACCCTATACTTTACCTTATTTATTCTTATTTCTCCTATATTCGTGACCTACTCGGTTTTCACATTTGTCCGTCATAATGTATCTATTTAAAAATAACATCAATCTATTATATTATGATTTTATTTATACGGAAAAGGAATATACATTGCTGGAATGCTAACTGGTCCTACATATTTATTAGTTGCTTTTATTTAGGAAATTAGTAAAATAAAAAAATAAATATTAAAAAATAACTAAAAAATCAATATCTATATCTCATAAAACTACAATAGCTACAGCGTAAAGGAATACATTTTTTGGAATCCTGGTTAAATTTTACTACAACATTGTAAATAACAAAATATAATAAACATAAACCTCATAAAAATTGGCTATTTATTTAGGAGGGGTGGATCGCTCTGACGCCGTGAGCTGGGGTAGACATAAGTATCTATAATATATTATTTGTAAAGGTATAACACGGCTATTGTAGTGAGGCTCGAGCTCGACGGGGTAAACATGTGGGGGATACGTTTTTCCATTTATCCTCTGCTAGGGGATGCTGAGTGCGGAAGGACCCCCTGCCGTATACATTCTACACCCAAATCTACTCAAAGGAGCGGGGGTTCGGAGACCCCCTCCCGGAGGGGTGGAATTAGTCTACCTCGTAGTTATCCTCACTGAAGTCCGATGAGCCCCTGATAATCTGCCATTCATTGGTGCGGTATACCCTTGGGTATTCTTTAGAAATTAAATGAATTTAAAAATGAGGTGCAAAATTTTAATTAGAAAGTCTATTTTATTTTTACGAGAACCATAAGTAGTCATTCTAAATAGTGCCTCTATAAATCATATTACTTAATATTATTATATTTAACAATATAATTTTTTTTTTTTTTTTTATTTTTTTACATTTTCTATGATGTATAAATTTTACCTAGGTAATTATACCAAATAATGTATTTCCTTTTAGCTTGTAGCTTTTTATTTTATTAACAGATATTATTTATATTTTTTTTATATTAATTATTTTTTCTTTTATATCATTTCAGCACTCTAAATTTATTAGATCCATGCACCCAGCTATGTATATTCCGTTTTTAACTGTAGCATTATATAGTTTTTAAGATTACATATGACGGGGATCAATAGGTATAAACCACACTACTTAGATCCTAATTATATATCTATATTATATTTTATATTATTTATACTATATATATCTATTATATATATATAATTTTATTTTATATTATATATATATATATATATATTATTTATATATATATTATATATTATATATATCATTATTTTATTAATTATAATTTATACTCTTATATTATATTTATATATATAATATTTAATATATATATATATATATATATATATTTATATAATTATTTTTCATTCATCATAACATTTTGACAATGTAAAAAATTTGGTGGCGTTTGAGGAGGAGGGAAAGGGAAGAGGGTGACGAAAGAGCAAGGTACACTCTCCCTTTTTTCCCATATTACTCCAATTATCACTCCTCCTCCCCATCATCAACTTGCAGAAATTATTAATTTAATCACTCACCAATAAGAATAATAATTATGAAGATCTTATATAATATAATATTAATGATAGGAAATAGCATGTAATTTGCAGGGGTAAATGATGCAAGGTCGATTCTGTATACTACATCATAGACCTGATGAAAATCATAAGCAGTATTTATCATATTTGAGAACAAACAAACACAAATTTTAGGGGGAAAATTTCTTTCTTTGAGTAAAATTTCTTTTCTTAGGGAAAAAAAATTTTCTTTAGCGAGAATTTCTTTCTTTAGGAGGATTTTTTTATTTAGAATTTTTTTTTTTATCTATTAAGAAAATTTTTCTTTAGGGAAAATTGAAGAGAAATAAGAGGAAAAATTTAAAGAGTAAATGAATTTTAATTAAAGAATAAGAATATTAATTAATAGAAATAATAAAAGAATTAAAACGCAATGAATAAAATTACGGCTGAAGAAATTTATTAATAAGAAAAAGGACTTTACTATGACGAAATCAAAGGACGTAAAAAGGTACTACTAAAGAGGGAGCAAAGGACAAAAAAGGGGAGTTAAAGAAGAAACACTGGACAACTAAAGACGAAGCAAACGATATGTAAAGACGAAGCAAGGGACAAAAAAAGGACATATAAAGGTGAAGCCAAGGATAAAAAAGGGGAGTTAAAGACGAAGCACAGGACAAGTAAAGACGAAGCAAGGGATAAGTAAAGACGAAGCAAATGGCAAAAAAGAACAGTTAAGATCGAGAAAGGTCAAATAAATTATGTAACAAAAGGACATAAAAAGGTAACAAAATTATTACAAAAAGAGAAAAGGACTAAAAAACATAAATAACAATTAGGAGAAAATGGTAAAGAGAAAAATAATTGATTAATTTTAAAGTAATAAATTAGGTACAGTTTGAAAAGATAAACGCAACAGTGAAAATCTTTGATCTTAATTCTTATTATATCCTATTTATATCTTAAATCTTAATCCTTATTCTTATCCTTAATCTTATTTATATATCTTATCTTTATTCTTATCTATATTGTAGATAGCCTTTTATCTCTGTGAAACTATATTAGATACTATTACATAGTGTGATTGTTATTATTATGCTATTTTGTTATCTCTTTAATCTTATATTAGAAGATATTAAAAATTTTAATATTATGTTAGGTATTATAGAATATAAAGAGTGCATGAATTATCAGATGTATCTATTCCATGTGATCTCTAAGTACTAAGATTCTTTTATGTTATGTTTTTTTTTCATGGTTTTATACTTAATGTACTCTTATTTTTTAATATTTTGTTATAAAATACTGTAATCTTTAATCAAATATATATGTCCATTTTAAATTTGCTTTATCTTTTCCTATCTTATCTTATTTTATCTTATTTTATCTTATTTTTTTTTATCTTATCTTATTTTACCCTATTGCCTTATTGAAATGTTTTCTTTTTCACAAGATTGTTAGGAAGTGACGCTAAGTAATAAATTTCACAATGTAAAACTTTATTTACGTAATAAGTGTAAATTTAAAAGAAAACGATTTAAAAAATATAATTTCGAACGTTATATTCTTAATCGTTTGCATGGTAGAAAAATGATTTATATTAATAATTTATAGTAGATTTATATATAGGGGGGGGGGAGAACCCTCTTGGAGGACCATGTCCCACCCAGTGGGGAATCCTGTACCCCTTTCTGCTTTGCATTTATAAATTAGATGTAAATTAGGCGTAAACGAGTGGTATTTTTAAGTTTTAAATCCCCAAACTTCATTTTTCCTCCCAATCGACCCCATTCGACCCTATTTCATTATCTACTCACTCTGACCTAAAGGAATCTTTCCTTCGATTGTGGATTTGAAGGATTTTTCAAATTTATGCTATTAAGATTCGATTAATTAATGTTTATTTTTTTTTTATTTTCATAGTTTTTATAACTAATGATTTGTCATTGGAATTTATTCTTCACGTTATATTTACATAAGCAACAATGAAAGGAAAAATAATTAGAAAAAAATAATCCAAATTTATGACAGGTCCGAAAATATTCAATAAAGTGTAAAAAATAAAAAAAAATTCTTCTGAATAGTGATTCATATTCAATAAAGTGTAAAAAATAAAAAAACATTCTTCTGAATATTTCTTCTGAATATATTACTTAGCTCCAATACTACTACTACTATACTTACTTTACTATACTACTACTTACTACTTTTATACTACTCCACTTACTTATTTACTATTATAAATATAAAAAAGAGTTAAAGCAGTATACAAGGGGAATAATTTGTTGGTAATACGAGTATTTATGAAATTTAAAGAAAAGAACAGGAAAATTACAAAAGAGAGATACTGAAGTTTAAAGAGACTTGAAGGTTTGTGCAGGTTAAATGTAGAAGAAAGATACTACTACTGAATCAACTACTACTACTACTACTACTATTGACTACAACTGATTACGAATTCTCATCTACGTATTTTCTGAATTTTCTGATCTATTGTGTGCAGTAAGAAATGGTTGTTGACTTGAAATCCTGGTAGGTAAATATATATAAACTACTTAATAGATTATCTAGCAACAAGCGCGATATCTTGTTCAATAATCATATATAAACCTTTAGATATGAAAATAAATCAAGAAAAATGTCAATTTTTAAAAATGCAATAAAAGAATAGTTACAGACTTGTTACAAGGGCAGCGGAGCCGGCGTGTTTATTTTGCAGGTTCCTACACCGGTTCTGGATTTAAAACAATTATTAAAATAGGTTTCACAGTTTTAAAACATAACGCTACTATTATATCACTTTATTTATAACTACCTAGCTACGTAGCTTATATACCGTGCTTACCCTGAGCTTACGGCTTCCTGGCTCGGAACAATTATATTTATATTCTATCTATATTTTTAATATTTATCATTTTTTAATTATTTATTTCTAAAAAACTTTTGGCTTCGATGTCTCATGCAGCCAGGTCTTTGTTACTACGTTCAATATTCTATATGATTTTAATTAAATAATTTTGCTATTATCTATATATTTTTTATATTATATGGTTTTTAAATTATATATATGTAACAATAATTAATAATTAATTTAAAATAGTTTTTACTAATTAAATATTATGTTCATATATTATACTTTTAACATCATATTTATTAGGTGGTATCACACATATTTTTCTCTTTTTATTTTTTATTAATATCATTTTTCTTTTTTTTTATTATATATATTTAATTTCTACTTTTTATATTTTTATTTTAATCTTATTTTTAATATGATTTTTAATTATTTTATATCTTTATTATTATCTTTTATTTATTACTATTTATATTACTTATTATTATTTTTTTATTTAATTATTTATTTAATAATATAATTATTATTATTATATATATTTTCTATTATTATTTATTATTATATATATTCTGCTATATTATTTTTATTATTTTATTATATATTTATTTATTATTATTATTATTTAATTATTATTTATTATTATATTAATTATTTATTTTTTTATTTATATAATATATGTTAAATTTATTTTATTATTATATAATTATCATTTTATTCAGTTGAAAATAATTTAAATATGAATTTTCATTTTATTTTATATACATATTATTTATTATTTAATTACTTCATTATTTTATTTCATTATTATCCTTAATGCTCTTGTTATTATTTGTTTATTATTTCTTTTTACATTCTAATTATTTTTTTATTATTTATTGTTACATTATTATTGGTTATTTTATTATATATTATTTAATTATTTAATTTATTATTCCTATATATATTTACATTATTTTATTATATTATTCATATTATTTATTATTTATTTATCTTATTTATTAAATTAATGATGGCGATCATATATAAATTCCTTTATTATTAATGTATATGTATATTTCTTATTATTTAATTATTTAACTTTAAAGATTTAATATATCATATATAAAATTCCGTCATTTTAATACATGTTATTTTCTATTTATTTTATTCTTTATTATTATTTATTTAATTTATTCTATTGTTTACTATTTTATGGTTATTTGTGTGTTAATTCTTAATTATACTATTTTATTATTATTAAAATTAATTTATTTAATTATATTTATTATATTATTATTATATATATTTCTTATAATAATATTTATTATATTATATTCTTCATATTATTTTATCTTTAATTTTTATTTAATTTTATTATTATTATTTACTTATTAATTATTTCTTATATATAATTTATTATTTCATATACTTATTCTATTTTATTTCTTGATTTTTGTATTCTTTATTCTTACTAATATCATTGATTTATTATTTTATCTATTCTTCAATTATTATATATTTATATATTATATTCTATATATATGCTTTTCTGGCTTTAATCTATATTTTATCTTCATAGATACATATCATATGAATATCATATTAATGTTCATTGCACTTTGTTCTGGGTTTTTCACAAGGAACCCTCAATCATCTCATGTGCTTTCTCTCTGCTATATTAGTATGTCCAACTGATTCTTCATTTAATTAGTATTAACTTTAGGGCATCTTTATCATTTAGTTCTGCTTTCTCATAATTTTATACTTTATTCTTACTTTTCGTAGAGGAATAAATACATTTTTTCTGTATTTAAATTTTTTTCACTTACATTCTTTAAATATTAAATTTGTTAAGTTTCAAAATTGTTTCCCAGTTAGCAAAAATACTTTTTGTAACACAATAATTGATACGTAATGTAACATTCATATTATGACTTGTAAGACAACTTAATTCCTACTTATTGTGAAATAAGAAGAGTCTTTCATATAACTTTCTTCTTCTCACATTTCTCACATATATTCACTGTAAATTTTTTTATAATTAATTTTAAATTAATATGGTAGGATTATAATCTTTATAGTAATAGGCATATCTTGCCAGCAATCTGATGTTTTATATTTCTGTATATCTTATACTTTTGGATATTGTTTAAATTATTCGGTTGATTAAATTAGACATATGGCATATGTTATGTGTTTGGTATGATTAGTTTTTATACAATACATGGTACATTTATTCTTTGATATATATTTAAACGTATGAAATTTTTAAATTATATTTATTTAATGTATAAAGTTATTTTACTATAATATATTGATAGTCAAAAAATTAAAAATTAGGTAAAAAATATTTATCTTTAAACATTATTAATAAATATCATTATTACATTCATTTCTTATAATAACGCTGCTATTCACATAATTATTATTAATATTAAGAGTGTTTGTATTATTTATTTAATTGGGTCTTAGTTAGGTCAATTACACAACTTATTTAATGATAAGTATACGTCATAATTTTTCTATTACGCAGCGTAGCCATTATATACATCCAAAACCGATTAGATCCAGTATTGACAATATAAATATAATTCTTTGATACTAATCGTTAAAATTAATAATGTATATTATTTATTTTTCATGAATTTTCTTATTTTCTTGTAAACAATTTTTTATGCTTAGTGATTTATTTAAAAAATTAATAAAATATCATAAAATTGATTTATTGAATTATTAAATTTTTATATAATTATTTTTTTTAAATTATAAATGTTGTTTATATTTCAATATTTATTTATCTGCCTTCAAGCTAGTTTCATATTTTTAAACATTAGTTTTTATATTTTTATATATCTAATTATTATTATTATTTATTTATTATTATAATTATCAAGAAAATAATTTTTATTGTAAATGTATAATTAGTATTATATTAATTAATTTTTCATTTATTATCATTAGAATATATTATATTAACCATTTATTACATTTTATATATTATACTATTTTATACTTTTATCTTCATATCACTTACAACTTATTTTCCAATTATTATTATTACTTTTTAGTTTTTATCTTCTTACATACTAACATCTTTTAATATTTATTATATTAATATATATAATAATTAAGATTCGATTAATTAATATTTATTTTTTTTGTTTTCGTAGTTTTTATAACATATATGATTTATCATTGATTATTTCTATTATATTTTTTAATATTTATTTATTTATTTATTATATTTTATATATTATATATTATTATATTATCATATTTTATATAACAAATAAAAATGGTTATTTAATTTTAAAATAATAATTATCGAAACATTACTTATTATATTTATTTATTTATAAAATCAATTTGTAATTTATATCATTTATCTATTGTTATATTATATTTTATTATTTATAAATATATTATTTATTGATTACTTACTATATTTCTTATTGAATGTTGAAATTTAAAGCAAACCGGAAGACCATAACTCAGGCCCCACGGTATTTTTAATTCTTTAATTATAATTATTTTTTTATTATTTATTTATATATTTCAATTTATTTTAATCTATTTATATTTATATTATTCATATAATTAATATTATTATTATTATTATTATATTAATATTATCAATTTCTATTATTCATTAAATGTTATAATGTATTATTTATTATAATTATTAATAGCTTACTTATTCTTGTTTAATACTAAGATTACATTAACTCCAATTTGGACCACTCTAATAAATTACTATATACTCATCTTCTTTTTTTTCACTAATCAAAACAATTATTTATATGCATATTAAATATATATACATTAATTATTTCTTATTTTTATTTTACTTTCTCCGATTTTTCTATAAAATATAGGAGTAATTGGATACAGTAAAATAAAAACATTATAGGGATCAGAGTTATACTTTCCATCTCGTTCACTTCTACAAGATTTATGTCTGCTATTTAGTACCAACTCCATCTACTTTTTCTGCCATCTCTATTTCAAACTTGTTATATATGTTACTCAATATATAACTACATTGCCCCTCCGGTTCTTATAAAATATGTATGCGTCATGTCACTTTCGTTACTATTGCATTAATAATTTCATAATAATCATACATTCTCTTCTTTGCTTTTTCTCTCTCCTATTGCGTTATAATATTCTCTCTTTACTTCATGTATCATTAATCATTATTACTATATTATATCTTTATCTATCTATAATTATTCTTATAATATTATATATATATATATATCTTATTATCTTATATCTATATCTATATATATATATATCTATTATATAATTACTATCTTATTCTTCTATTCTATATAGTACTATTTATATTAATACTAATATATCTATCTATATTCATAATTACACACTTTACTGGAATCCGTAAAACTATATATAATTATTCAACTTTTACAATTTTCTTACTACTTATACTCATTTTATATTATTAAAGAGTTTTAATGCTCAACCTAAAATTCTTGTAATTATCTTAATAAATTATATCTCGGTATATAAGGTTTTCTAATACTGGTATGTATAACTGTTTCATAATCCTTATTATATATATATAATATTGTATATAATTATATATATTTATATATATCTTATTATATATATATTATATATATATATATTAATATTATATATATATATTATATTTTATATATATATTACTAATATATTTACTATTAATATACCTTTTCTTTATCTATAATATTTATATATATTATATTAATATATTACTATATATATGTATATCTATATCTATTATATATATAATGATAATAATATATAATATATCTCATATATATATATACTTTTTAATTACTATATATCTATATATTATATTATATTATATTACATATATATATATAATTTATATATTACTTTTTTATAAACTCACTTTATTAATTAAATTCTAATATTATATTAATTATCTAATATTTATATATATAAATATATATATTCTTATATATATATTATATTAATATATAATATGTATTAATTTACTATATATATATATATATTATATATATTATTATATTTCATATATATAATTATATAATATATATATAATATTATTAACTTATATTATCTATATATATATATTATATTATATCTTTATATTATATTATATATACTATATAAATTATATATTATAATATATATATCATTTGTATATATTTATCTTATATATATATTATTAATATATTATTATATAATATTAATATATTATTAATTATATTTCTCACATAAATTATTAATATTAATTCTCATAAATTATATTATAATATAAATATAATTTATATATCATTATATAATTATAATTTTATATATATCATATATATTAATATATATATTATCTATATTAATATTAATATATATTATCATTTATTATATATATATATTAATTAAATATATATATATATATTATATACTTAATATATAATATATATTATAATAATATAATATATATATAATGATATATAATATATATAATAGTAGTATATATTATATATATATAAATTATATTATATATTTTATATTTATATATATATTATATATACATATTATATATATAATTATTTATTCTATATATTATAATTATATTATATTTTATATATATATTATTACATATATTAATATAATTATATATTTAATATTTATTATTATTAATTATAATACCTATATAATATAATATATAATATAATTCCTATTATTAGTAGTATGGTTGTTATTCTCAATATCTATCTTATCTTACTTTTCTACTAATATTATTCTATTCTTAATTATACTTAATTAATTATCTCGTATTTACTATATTCTCCTCGTCTAT
>JABUQX010093613.1:5000-7500 GCA_015478945.1 Trachelipus rathkii | reverse complement strand
CATCAACACATCCATCCGTCCATCCAAGCGTCCGTCAACTAATCCATCCATCCATCCATCCATCCATCCATCCATCCATCCATCCATCCATCCATCCATCCATCCATCCATCCATCCATCCATCCATCCATAAACACATCCATCTGTCCATCCAAGCGTCCGTCAGCTAATCCATCCATCCATCCATCCACATCCATCCATCCATCCATCCATCCATCCATCCATCCATCCATCCACACATCCATCCGTCCATCCAAGCGTCCGTCAACTAATCCATCCATCCATCCTTCCAGGTTTTTTTCCATCTACACGTTCATCTATACTTTCATTCATCCATCCACATGTTTATCCTCACACCGAGTCATCCGTCCACACGTTCTTCCATACATCCATTTATCCACCCACCCATCTATCCACCCATTCATTCATCTATCCTCTCATCCATCCATCCATCCATCCATCCATCCATCCATCCATCCATCCATCCATCCATCCATCCAACTATTCAACTCATTAATCCGTCCACCCATCTATCTATCTATCTATCTATCTATCTATCTATCTATCTATCTATCTATCTATCTATCTATCTATCTATCTATCTATCTATCTATCTATGCCCATACATCCATATATTTATCCATCCATCCATCCATCCATCTACCCATACATTCATACAGACATCCATCCACACATCCATGCATTCATCCGTGAACAAGTTCATCCATCCATCCACTCATCCATTCATCCCATAAATCCACTCATCCACTCATCCGTCCATATATCCGTTCATCCATTCATCCCATAAATCCATCCATTCATCCCATAAATCCATCCATCCATGGATTCATCCATCTATCCATGAATTCATTCATCCATCCATCCATCCATCCATTCATCTATCTATCTATTTATCTATCTATCTATCTATCTATCTATCTATCTATCTATCTATCTATCTATTATCTACATCTAATAATATAATAATAATAATAATAATAATAATAATAATAATAATAATAATAATAATTAGTAATAACAGAATATAATAATAATAATAATAATAATAATAATAATAATAATAATAATAATAATAATAATAATAATAATAATAATAATAATAATAATAATAATAATAATAATAATAATAATAATAATAATAATAATAATAATTTAATCTGTATAAATATGATCGTACTTATTGTTTAATTCATATTTCCATCTTACTCCACTCTCTTCCCTTCAGATAAAAGCAACCTCCTACAGTTATGTCATCCCTTTCTTTCTCAGTATCCATTGTGTTTAGGTAGGTCTGAAGGTTGCTCGTTGTGGTGCCTACTTCTTTCCAGCGAACTCTGTTCTGTGGAATTCCTTGCCATTAGCTGCTTTTCCTGCAGTATTTAATCTTCCCGTCTTTTTATAGCCTGAGTCTGCGCTCACTGGAGAGATTTGTGTTAGGCTTGGGTGAATTTTCATTCATCTTTCCTCTCCTTTCAAAGTGGTCATAACCTACAAAAAAAAAAGTAGGTACAGTAGGTAAAATAGGCAGTAGTAAATATAAAGGGGGATACTTAACCTATCTACCTACGTATCATTTCATTTGTTAATCTCTCTCTCTCTCTCTCTCTCTCTCTCTCTCTCTCTCTCTCTCTCTCTCTCTCTCTCTCTTCTCTCTCTTCTCCTCTCCTCTCTCTCTCTCTCTCTCTCTAAAGCTCTCTCTAAAGCTCTCTCTAAAGCTCTCTCAAAAGACAAAATCCTAGAATCAAAAGATAATGCTTCTCTCTCTCTCTCTCTCTCTCTCTCTCTCTCTCTCTCTCTCTCTCTCTCTCTCTCTCTCTCTCTCTCACTCTCTCTAAAGCTCTCTCAAAAGAAACAAATTCCTAGAATCAAAAGGTGATGTTTCTCTCTCTCTCTCTCTCTCTCTCTCTCTCTCTCTCTCTCTCTCTCTCTCTCTCTCTCTCCTCTCTCTCTCTCTCTCTCTCTCCTTTTAACTTTTAAGTAACAAACTATGAGAAATCTTCTTCAGTATTTTCACGCCTCTCCTTATATAGGATCATTCTCCTTCGTCCGTTTTAAATCTTTGCCTTCTCTCCTCAATTTCTTCTGAGTTGACCAGGGATGCGGAGATGTCAGATTATTTTGATGACTCCGACTCTAGCTCCATCACGTTAAAATTCCCGATTCATGGCTCGGCTCCGGCTCCGGCAACTGAACCCAATAAAAGAATAAATAAAGTCTTTTGCTCAAATTCCGATTTCGGTTTTACCACAAAAAAAATTTCATTGAAATTTATGCAGCTCCGCTACTCCGATTCCAGCTCGGCGACTCCAGCTCCGGCTCCGACTCCGGCTCCGTCCTTTGCATCAATATATTGAATATGACAAGCATAACATACTAATAAATAACTCTTTTATGTTTCGTTCAAATCATAAAATTCGATTATAAAATTCATCCATTTCAAAGTCCTGCAAAAAAGAAGCAGAGAATCTGCATTTAAATT
>JABUQX010093613.1:0-2500 GCA_015478945.1 Trachelipus rathkii | reverse complement strand
GACATTATGGACATTTTTTAAAAAAAATGTGTCGGCCATTTGGACAGTATTAAATTTTTTAATATTTCGATTATGAGGTATATTATTATTGATATATCATATGGACATTTTTTAAAAAATGTGTAGATCATTTGGACAATATTAAATTTTTTAATATATCGTTTATGAGATATATTACTATCGATGTATCAAATTTGAAATATCAATTTACTTTATTATTTAAAACTAAAGAAATACCATAGTGTAGACCGCGAAGATATCAAGAGTCGGGGTCTCTCGGCCTGCCGGTGAACGACGGGGGGGACTTCGTCCCCCCTCTGTCCCCCGTCGGCTCGAGCCCCCTAAAAATTGAAGTTAAATTTTAAATATGTGAAAAACGCCTCCTAATTTAGATGTGCATATATATATATATATATATATATATATAATATATATATTATATATATATATATATATATATAATATATATATATATATATATATATATATATATATATATATATATATATATATATATATTATATATATATATATATTAAAAAATTAAATGATTAATCGATGCCTAGCTTCTAATCGATCGATTATGATTTAATGTGTCGACGATTTGGACACCTTATGAGAAAATGTTATCGACCAAATTCCTGTCGACCAAAATGCTGTCGACGCTTTGGACACCTGAATTTTTTTTTAATGGCGTATCGACGATTTTCCCTGTCTAAAATTTGGGCTAGTTCCCTTTTAAATAACAATCATCACATGCTATCAAATAAATAAATAAAAAAAAAATTATTCTTCACATTATTTCATAACAATGAAAAGAAAAATAATTAGAGAAAAAATAATCCTTTTTTATAACAGGTCCGAAAATATTCATTAAAGTGTAAAAAAAAATTATTCCTTCTTCTGAATATTTGTCATAGCTCGAACTACTACTACTACTACTACTACTACTACTACTACTACTACTACTACTACTACTACTACTACTACTACTACTACTACTATGAGTACAACTATGACGAAGTATTAAAGGAAGTTGAACTCTTGAATTAGGGGAAAATATATAAAAAAGATTATATACAATATTTAATAAATCAAAAATAAAAATCTTTCCTCGTTTCTTAATTGGTAAATGTCGATTTTTATTAATGCAAAGAAAGTACGACTTGTTACGTCGTCCGAGGAGTCGGTGTGTTTATTATGCCGGCTCCGACTCCGGCTAGATAAATTTTAAACACTCAGCTCCGAATCCGACTCCGGATCTGGATATAAAACAATTTTAAAATATGCGACTCCAGCTTCTTATTATCAAAATACTAACGAACGCATTTCGTTAGGTTTAATTTCTACAACGAATGGTGATAATTCCTATTGCGATTATTACTATTAATTGTTATCATAGTTTCTCTTATTAATAACAACGATAATGCTGATAACGATTTGATGTTATGGAAACCAATATTATTATTATTATTATTATTATTATTATTATTATTATTATTATTATTAATTATTATTATTATTATTATTATTATTATTATTATTATTATTATTATTATTATTATTATTATTATTATTATTATTATTATTATTATTATTATTATTATTATTATTATTATTATTATTATTATTATTATTATTATTATTATTATTATTATTTTATTATTATTATTATTATTATTATTATTATTATTATTATTATTATTATTATTATTATTATTATTATTATTATTATAAATAGAGTGATGAAAAAATTACATTTCAATTAACTAAAAGTATATTTTTCACAAAACATTTAATGCAAAATTAAAATAAAAACATCATTTATTTTCTCCTAAAAATATAAATTAAAAAAAAAAGGGAAGAATTTATATCCCCCATTTCAGCTACTCATCTCTCCTCCCCCTAAAAAATGCCTTATTTTAACTCTCTCTCTCTCTCTCTCTCTCTCTCTCTCTCTCTCTCTCTCTCTCTCTCTCTCTCTCTCTCTCTCTCTCTCTCTCTCTCTCTCTCTCTCTCTCTCTCTCTCCTTTTACTCTTCCTACTGCATTCATCCCCTCTTTTTCTCCTCCCCCTCTCATATCCTCTCCCTCTACTCCTCCCGATCTCCTACCCCAATTCGCAGTCAATATTTAATCAAAATGAAAAAATAAATATATTTGAAATCCATTTTAAAAGAAATTTTAATCAGTGAATATATTTTATAAAAAATGTATTTTATGATTATCTGAAATACATAATAATAATTAATAATAATCAATATAATAATCAATAATAATAATCAACTAATAATTATAATAATAATAATAATAATAATAATAATAATAATAATAATAATAATAATAATAATAATAATAATAATAATAATAATAATAATAATAATAATAATAATAATAATAATAATAATAATAATAATAATAATAATAAGTCATAATATAATATAATAATCATAATAATAATAATAATAATAATAATAACATAATATAATAATAATAATAAT
>JABUQX010093612.1:32500-42012 GCA_015478945.1 Trachelipus rathkii | reverse complement strand
TTCATTTGTATTGCATCTGTTAAAGTCAGAGAGAATTTCCCATTCACCAGAACCATCTTCAATTTCTTCGGAACGGCGGAGTTGGAAGTTTTATCTTTTTAATTTATTTTTTGATTTCTTCAATTCTCGGTGGAGTACAGGCAAAATGCGACGCGTTTTGGGAGATGTATATTATTATGAATGGTATAGGTATGTTGAGGAATTGGCGTTTTCACTGACGGAACGTTTAGAAAAATCATTAAAAGTTCTGAATATCGTGTATTAAAAGTTTTTCCCATTCTTTATGTATTCATCATTTCCGACTTCCTTTCATTCAAATTTCATTTTATAATTCTCATTTTGTGGTGATCGTTCTGTTGAATCATCAATCTTCCTCTGATAATATAGCTCCCTTGAAATTCTCAATGCAGAAGTAAGAAGATTTCTGAATAGTTTGAAGTAGTCGAAGGATATTAATCCCATTTTTATGAAGCTTAAAAAGTTTATGTTTTTTCCTAATGCATAACAGCAACCTATTGGTAATCCACGGACTTTCAAACGATCTTTGGTTGATCTTTTTGTCAACAATGGTGAAGACCTCAGCCACCAAGTCCTCCAACCGCATCAAATCCCGCAAATACTTCATCAATGTTTCCACCTTTAAGCCATCCAAAACCGTATACCTCAGGGGAATACTTCTTCCTAAGTATTAAATGCATCGTTTCTGTAATTTTCTGATCCTAACTGTTTTTTGGGACTTTCGTTAGTCGATCTTTCAAGAGCAACATGTTGGGATGAATGAGTAGAGTGGACTTCAAATTAATTTAATATAAATATATTACATAATAATAATATATAATAATAATATTAAATTATATAATAATATATATAAATAATAATATAATAATATAATAATATAATTATATTTTATTAGTATATTTATTAATTATTTAAAATTATATATATATATATTATATTGATATATATTTATATATATATATTATATATATAATATATATATATATTATATATGATCATGTCTTTATCCCTTGGTCATATGAATATTGCTATAGATTGCTAAGAATTTTTGAACACATTTTACAAATCAAATAAACTTTTGAGGCCAAAATAATCGTATCGTAGTAAAGGGTTTAATCTTTTAAAATATTAGAAAAAAGTTTATAACCACTACCTACCCTACATACAAATACGGAAACAGCACTAACATAACAGTGCACTAACCACTTTCAGGTTATAATTGACAATATATTGTCTACTTACACTATCCGATATATTGTCAATCTGGCCAGGCCACCCAAAGAAAAATATTATCAGTAACCTGGGATTTCGTCCTGCAAAAATAGCGGAATCTCAGAGCCCGTTGGAGAATTCATGCTGTATTCACCTTATATTTTCATTCAATAATATTTGACTTCCAATACACTGTTTTGATGGTAAAGCATTAAATTCAGGACGTAGGGTTTTTTTGTGCTGAGTCGACTAATGACAGGGATGATTACTAACAATATATTACCTGTAGCTCTTTGACCAAGTGATATATCTCATTAAATAACTCCAAATATTAGCAAATTAAATATAAATATAAATAGCAAAGATTTGTTTATAGACGTGGAAAACTCATTTTAATAAAATAAATATTACTATCCTATACACTTTCAAGTACTCAAGAAATATATTGTACCATTATATTACTTTATATCTCTCTATATATTATTATATATATGTATATTATATATATATATATATATATATATATATATTTATATTCATATATATATTGTTAATATTTTTATATATACTGTATTTATTATATTATATTATTTATATAATTATATATATATTATTAGATATAATATATATATAAATATATATATATATTATATATAATATATATATTTATATATATATATTATATTATATATATATAATATATATATTATATATTATATTATATCTATATTGTACTATATTATATATTTGAATAATTATAAGTATATAATATTTAAAATAAATATTATATGACGGATTGTTGTATGAAAAGCTTGTTTATATTTACCAAAATATTTAAAATAATAAAAGTATCGTAATTTTGTCTGTTTCTTTGTGTGCTACACAAATCTGTTTTCAACGACCCATTTTCTATTTGTTTTTTTAAGACAGAAGATCAATTTTGTGCATAATTTAGTTTATAATAATTTTGTAGCCAAATAAATTTTAAAACTCTTTAAGATTTATATAAATATATTATTAATTAAAATTCATAAATGCTTTGTTGTATAGGACTTTACCTGATACTTCACTGTGTAGACCATGTACTCAGAAATTCGTCTGGCGTGTGTACGGACCTCTCAATTACGCACACAATTTCAGGAAAAATAATTAAATTAATTTTTATTTATGTTAAAATATTAAAACCACTTAAAACATAAAATTGGAACCAAAATGCTTTTTAAACCAATAACTATATAATAATATTATAAACAGAAGCCTTCAATAGGAGCTTTGGCTTTTGAACGTACGAATAACACTTAACGCAACAGCCTTTGCAATGCCGCATCACAGATTCGAATTACCAACCGGCACAAATACCTCCTATGCCTCAGAACCAAAGGATGGTAAAAGGTGTAAAAGTACTTGCACAACCTTTTTACAGCAGTCGTACTTGAACTACATTATTGATCATTAAAACTTGAGCAATCAGACATCACTAATATACATTTTATTGACAGAAGCTAATTGATATTTATATAGGAAACGAGGCGAGTTTGTGCCTGCTAATGAGAAAGGATTTGAAACCTATTTCGTTCATTGAAATGAAGGAAAAGACAAACAATTATTGAGAAACTGAGCTTCCCGCAAGTATTTGATTTATCAGATATTTATGTATATATTTTATATTAAGAGTAATAATATATAATTATAATATATATATATAATATAGTATTTATATTATATTTATAATTTTTTATTATATTTTATTAATTTTATATAGATATATATTATATAGATATATATATATATTTATTATTTATATATTTTTTTATTATATATATATTATATATATATTATATAATAATATATATATGTATGATGTATGTATGTATGTTTGCGTAAACTGCATATACCTAAATTGAATATAATAATAATTATATATTAATAATAATATAAATTAAATATATATAAAATTAATTATAATAATATAATATAATAATATAAAAATATAATTATAATAATAAATAATAATATCAAAAGAAATATGAATAATATACAAAATATATTAAAGTTGTCGATTTTTAAAGTCACCTTTAATAATGTTCTATATCTATATTCTATATATCTAGTTCAATATTTAATATTCTATATAATTATATATATATATTATATTAATATTTTATATTATATATATATATATATATTTATATATAGTGATTATTATTTATATATATTATTATTATATTATTTATATAATATATTATATTATTTATTATTTATTATTTATATATTATTATATATTTTTATATTATTAATTATATATTATTTTTTATATATATACTTATATATTATATATATTATATATTATATAATATAATATATATATTTTATTTATAGTATATTATTATATTATTATAGTGGAATAGAGTTGGCATAGATTATGGACGCCGCTAAGAAAGGGGATTGGTTATATAGGGAAATACTAAACAATTAATTTTTTCTTAGCAGTGCTGGTATTACATTTTAGCCCCTCTATTGAGCAAATTACTCGTATTTTGTTTCACTGTGAGAACTTTGGCTTGTTTTGTTATATTTTCTTCTGATGATTGATTCCTTCCACTCTATCCAGTTCATCTCGAAATCTATCAGTTCAGCCAATCATTTTATTTGCGTATGTGATGTAGATAAATCTGTTCTTTGTAGATAAGGACCACTTTTAGCGTGAGTTTTTATTTTTTTTCTATTCATGAGCAGTCAGTTGGGGCGGTGATCCAACTGTAAAACAAATTCTCTTCCGTACAAGTAGGGTTCGGATTTTCTTTTCCATAACAATCGCAATGCTTCCTTCTCTATGTATTACTTGTTTGGGCCCCTGAAGTTTTGCTCATATGCCAGTATGTAATTTCCGTTACTTCCTGGAGGAGGACACCCAATAGATGTATAGCGCGCTCACCTGTAGCGTGAAGACTTTGTTTAACCTCGGATTTTCATATTTGGGTTCAACTTTAATTGCTTCTTTGGTTCGGTAATGTTCTGGTGATTTGAGCTTTCCCATCGGACTGGCTTGTAGGTTCCCTTCTTCGTGGTCTGTGGAGGGGCGGCGACCTCGCTAAATATTCACAATTCTGATAATGCCTGTGAGCCCTAAGAACAAGCACTGCTTCTATTCTTCGGCGGCTCTGTCTTATAATCTTGGCTCATTCTTCTGGAGTCCTTTATTTTCATTGCATATGATGTCCTAAAAAATTTCAAGTTTGGATGAAGAAACTCTATTTTTGTTGGGCGCGAATGGGTGAAACCTTTCTCTTTCAATCTTTGTAGTACCATTTGGATGTATTCATGTTAAGGCCAGGGTTCTGGGGTGAGATTTGATGTCGTGATGTAAAAATTCGACATCTTAAAACCATCCGAAATCTGCGTATAGCTTACAAGCGTCGCCCGGCGTTGCTTCCGGATGGTAACTTACATAATGGAGCCGTCTCGGTCGAGAAACGGTTTTTGTACAGTATCTTCGGTCTGATCGGATTTGCTATCCCTTGAGGTTAAGTTGTCTGTTAAAAACGATCCTTGGCAATTGGATAATGTCCTGTGATGTGGTCATGGTCTGGATCAAAAATGTGACCCGATTCAGAGGGTCTATAGTCGGAGCACCCTCTTGCTTCCGTCCTTTTTCTGTAACACAACACTGGTGAGAATATGGCGAGGTGGTCGATTACATATGCATTTTAATCTCTTCTCAAACCTCCTTCTCAGTTCGGTGTGGTGCGTGTAGGGTAATTATCGGTTTTCAATCTTATTGGAGTATTGTCTATCGCATCAATTGCATGGTATTCATTCTTGGTGGTGCCAGGCACATATGTGAATATGTCTTCTCTTCTTTCAAGTCTCAAATTCTTCCTTCATATGTTGTATTTCATCACTGATTTGGATCACACAATCTCTTTTTGTATGGAGAAGGATCGATATCTTGACAGTTATATTTTCTTTCGCAATGTATTTAATATTACTGCTGAAGCACCTACTTCACACCGGTGTTCCTCTTCTTTTCTTTCTTTACTTTCTTCTTCTGTATATACTTCTCAGCAGTTATTCGATAGTTTTTTACTATTCTTCTTTGTATTTCGGTATTGTCTTTACGTATGTTCCTTCCATACTTGATACAGTCACCTCAAGCATTAGCATCTTTTTTATGTGAGATGATCATACCAACGCATGTCTCCACCTTCAATTTTCTAACTTTGACTTTATCATCAATACCTATTGTGTGCATTGGCTTTGGCTAGTTTTCTTTGCTACTTTAAGTTCTCGTTAAGGCCTTCCTGCAATGTGTTCGAAACGTATTGTCGTCGACTTTGCTGCTCAGTTTTTCTCCCGCCCGATCTCATGCATATTGCATTAGGACCCTCCAGTTCGGCCAACTACAGCCCCAATTCGAATGGCGGGAAGAATCTTGAGATCCTGTAGGGGCACCCTATATGCGAAAAGTTAAGTCAATAAACTTATGCCATTCTCTCACTTGTCATAACAGTTCTTTTCAACTTGTTTTTAACGTGACCGTTAATTTTTGTCAAACCCTTGACTATAGGATGTTCACTTGAGAATCTTGCTACTTCGATTTTCTGTTAATCTCTCATCAATGTCGACGGTAATTGTCGGCCCTTATCATCAGAATTTCTTTGGGGAAACCTATTCATAAACTAGATACCCAGCTATCTGTACTTAATGTGCAGATATATTTTCAAAAGGAACTGTTCTGGTTTTATGTTTCGCAGCACACAGCGTATAAGGACAAATTGTGGGCCTTATAGCGATGGTGGAGCGATCGGACCAATTAAGTCATAATGACTCTCTGAAATGGTTCTTCAATAATTGGATCGGGCACGCGGTACCTTTGGACTTTCCCTTTTGGACATGTACGCTGCATATGTCGCAACGATAACATGTTTAGTACATTTGATCTAAAATTAGGCCAGAACCATGTTGAGTAATTTTTCATCGTTTTCTTAGACCTTTGGTGGCTCCAACACTTATTCATGGCGCCACCTTAACAACTTTTTTACGGTCTCTTTTTGGCCCATATGTAAAGTCTCTTAACTTGAAAATGTTTATTTGGACTTGGAAATTGCAGCTCCATATTTTTCTCTTTTTCCATGACTCATCCTTTGTAGCTTTGTCACCGATGGCGCTCTTAAAATTGTGGTTTGTCGCGCATCAATTCAAAATCTTTCGTTCATGCCCTCATTCAATTTTTCATTCTGTGCTGCAAATTTCTGTGTCTCTGAGTTTTTCCATTGTGGCACTAAATTGTTTTCTTGTATGGCACTATCTTCCGTTATATCTGACTCTTCATTTTAGCAAAAATATTTACAGAAAATGTCTCATGGACATCGGATACCTTTGTATCACTTTTACTAATAACGCGTGGCTTTTCAGAAATATTAACATTTTCCTCTTTCGGAAAAAGTTACAAGAGTATTTAAAAACGTTGATGCTATATGTCAATTTTCATATTTTCATTCAAATTATTTTGACCCAATGTTAGGTTTGTATTTCAGTAGGCTCACTTCTTACTCATGTGTTTTGATAAATTTTAGGACCATACTATGGGTCTTACAAAAAAACGTAAAATATACAGACATGTTGTTTCTGTTCTGTATGGTACTGTCTAACATTCTGTGATTCAAATTAAAGATTGTTGTTGCCCCTCAAGTAAAAGTTAAAAGTGGTTTACTAAAATTATTCAGGACCTAATTTGGAGTCAGTACAAAAACAGGTAAATATATTCAAAAATTTTATATATTCTAAATAACTATTCTTTTCACTAGTCTAAACAATGGAATGACCTTCAAAGTACTATAATTTGTAAACTTTTATTTCAAAGTAAACAATTTCATAGTTTACTTTGTGATATGCGATTTTCGGTTAAGGTATTTTCCTTAATTATGAATAGGTGCAACAAGTTTCACAATTTCAAAAATTTTAAACGTTTTAGGGTTGTAACAAACGTTTATTTGGTAAAACGCATATCGAAAATGTTATAATTTACTTTGAAAACACGTAATCTGTTTTTACATTTTCTAAGAATTTCTCAAAAGGTTTTTTTTACTTAATGTTCAGGACCTAATTTGAGTCGTTAAAAAAGGTTATATATTCTGATGTGTGATCTCTTTAATAGGGTCACACTGTTGTACATTCTATATTAAATTCAAAGACTGTTGCCCCCCAGGTAAAAAGATACAAGAGTCAAAACGTTGATGCTATATTTCAATTTTCATATTTTCATTCAAATATTTTGAAGCATATTTAGGTTGGTACTTTTCAGTAGGTCACTGTCTTACATCATGTAGTTTGACATAAATTTTAGGACGTACTATGGGTCTTACAAAAAAACGTAAAATATACAGACATGTTGTTTCTCTTCTGTAGGGTACTGTCTACTTTCTGTGATCAAATTAAAGATGTTGCGACCCTCAAGTTAAGTCTAAAAGCGGTTTTACTGTAATCTAAGACCTACTTTGAGTCGTACAAAAAGCTATGTAATTTTAATAATTATTTTTTTTTTCTTGATATGTTGGATCTCTTCAATATGTCACTGTCGTACTTCTATATTAATTTATTAAAAAACTGGTTGCACCCCCGGTAAAAAGTTTGTACAAGAGTCACAACGTTGATGCTATATTCCAATTTTCATATTTTCATTCAAATATTTTGACCCATATTTAGGTTGGTACTTTTCAGTAGGTCACTGTCTTACATCATAAAGTAGTTTGATATTAAATTAGTACGTACTTATGGGTCTTACAAGAAAAAAAACGTTAAAAATACAGAATGTGTTTCTCCTCTCTGTAGCCGGGTACTGTCTTACAATCTGTGATCAATTAAAAGATTGTTGCCCCTCAAGTAAAAAAGTTAAAAGGGTTGTTTACTTAATTTCAGGACCTAATTGAGTCGTACAAAAAGGTAATTATATTCTGATATGTGGATCATTTTCAAACTTACGATGTTAATCTCTATATTAAATATTTAAAAATTTTTTGCCCCCCACATCGTGATAAAAAGTTTACTCACAAAGTCACAACTAGTTGATAGCCTCTATTTTTCCAACAAATTTTCACATTTCCATTCAAATATTTTTGACCCAATAATTTCGGTTCCGGTACTTCAGTAGGTCACTGCTTACATCATGGTAGTCTTGACATAAAAATTTTAGGAACCCTCTATTAAAGTCTTACAAAAAAAAAGCGTAGAATATTAAAGACATGTTGTTTCTCCTTCTGTAGGTTACTATTTTAAATTCTGTGATGAATATAAAGATTGTTGCCCCTCATATAAAATTTAAAGCGTTTATTTAATTTTCAGGACCTAAATTTGAGTCGTACAGAAAATAGGATAATATTATTCTGATGTGATTGTATCTAATCTCTTCAGATAGGTCATGTCTTTTCATTCCTATATTTAAAATTTAAATACGTTAGCCCCCCAGGGAAAAATGTTACAAGACAATAACATTGATACTGTAAACGCATCTGCTTATTTACATATTCTTTACAGGAGTATTCAGCAGAGTACCACAAGGGTCAAAGGTCACAGTAACACTTCACAACTTTTAGCATTCAGTTGACATAATATTAGGACGTACTATGGATTGGTCTTACAAAAAAAAAACGTGTCAAACATACAGACATGTTTTTTCTCTTCTGTAGGTACGTCGTTACTTCTGTGATCAAGTGGAGTTAAATTGTTTTCCCGCTCAAGGTTTAAAAGTTTAAAAAGCGGCCTTTTACCTTAATTTCAGGACTCTTAATTTGAGTCTGTACAAAAAGGTAATAATTTCTGGAATGTTGGATATCTCTTAGATAGGCTCAACTGGCGTACATCGTATATTAAATTTCAAAAGCTGTTGCCTCCCATGGTAAAAAGACAAGCGAGTCCAACGTTTGATGCTAATATTCAATTTTTCATATTCATTCAAATATTTTTTACCCATATTTAGTTTTGGTACTTTTCAGTATTTCACTGTCTTACATCCATGTAGTATGACATAAATTTTATGGACCCGTACTGATGGGTCGATACAAAAAAGAAAAAAACGTAAAACTTAAACTTTACTAGCATTACTGAGTTTCTGGCTTTTGTAGGGTACCTGTCTATCATTCTGTGATCAAATAATAATATAGAATAATAATAAATATAATAATAAATAGTAATATTAATAGTTAATGACATTAATATAATATATATAATATAATAATAATAAAATAATAATAATAATAATGTAATATAATAATAATGAATAATAT
>JABUQX010093612.1:12500-27500 GCA_015478945.1 Trachelipus rathkii | reverse complement strand
TTTCAAAATATGTTATATTTTTAGCTTCTAATCATCTTGAAATTTGAGTTACAATAAAGAAGACGTAAAACCTTTTGGAAGGAAGAAATGAAGAGACTTTAGAAATATATATATATGTTTAACAGTTCCAAGGAGATTTTTATTCAATATTATTTAATATTTCTAATTCATATTTTTTAAATATTTTTCAACAGGGAGCGAAAACTTTGTATTTAAGATTCGATACAAGTGAAAGTTTGTGCAGTGAGGATTTTTCCTTTAAATCAAGTAATTAGTTTTAGTATTGGAAAAATGTTCGCAAAAATCGTTATAGAAATGAAAAATATTGAATATAATAGTAAACTGTAAAGAAAATAAAATATTCCAAAAGTTGCATTTTAAAAGAACAGAGAAACGTAAAAGAAATCAAAACATCAGTTTAATAATGTTTTATTTAACATGGCAATAAACTGCTACTATAATGGCAATAAACTACTACTTTAATTCTTTGTGAGAGCAATAAATAGAAGGCTTTTTATCTAAATTATCTAGTTAAACTCTTTGAGGGAGAGACCTTGTAGCTGATCGTTTAATTTTGATTGAAAAAGGGATATCAAAGGTGATACTCTGAATTGAGTTTATTAACAAAACACCACATCAAATTAAAGATGTAGAAAGCAAATTAACTCACTTTAAAGGGCTTCTAAAACACTATTGGAGGTGGACCTGCAACTGATCCCTTGACCTTGAAGGAATTAGAGGTCAAAGATAACATAATAAAGATAGATAAAGACAGAGAAAATAATAAAGATAATAAAGATAATAAATAAAGAAAATCCATATAATATCTTGTAAGTGCAGATAGCAAATAGGATTGCAAGAAATTGTCCTTATTAAATCTTTACAATATGATTCTAAAATAAGATTTCTGACTCCTCACTCTCACTCTCACTCTCATTCACACTCTACCCTAATCATTGACCTCTGCGTTGAGACTGTTCCTATGACGACCGCAATAGAGAAAAACCTACTTGAGTTTATGAAGGCCATCAGGACTGAGAGAGCGCGTAGGGCCCACACCATTCCGGGATATCACCGTTATAATTTGACTGAAACTCGAACTGCTCAAACACATGTCCGCATCCTACAGTTCCCACCTTTCTCATCTCGTGCTTGTTGGGGAACCCAGGTACAGTGTTAAGGAGATAGAGGAAATGCGATCGAACTCCTTTCGCATCGATAGCGTTCTCTGTTTAAAATTGATTGTTGTTTATGAATGCTTAACATCCATTGCAGCAAGTATCATGCAAAAAAGAGAAAAAGAGAGTAAAAACACATCTTAGGCAAGGCATGCGATCTTTAATTTGGTGTTTGGTTAATCAAAATCAGATAAAAATAATTAAAAAAATCCTTTTGGACTTTTATCAATTACCAAACAACACATAAGCAAGTACTTACAGTTGACCTCAACAACCAGCAACAATATTAAGCAATCTGCTAATCTGCGAGGTTACATAATATTTGATTTTTTAAAATGGTCTTTAAAAACAAAGAGTATTAAGCACAAACATACATCTCATACAATGTTCAGCTCTTCAAACAAAGCAGTGAAGTAAATTCTATTCACTCTGAGAAGTGAACACGATAAAAACTAGTTAGAGAGTATGGAATATATTAGAATAGTTATAAATGATCAGGCTGACCTATAGTCAAAAATGTAACCGATATATCGATTAGAAGCTAAGCTTAGAAAGGACAGTATTTAAATTATTCTTCAGTTTCAAAGATTCAAGGACTAAATGAATTACTTTTAATATTTAAATTAAGATAGGTATGCAGACGGGAACTCTAAAAAGTTCAGAGTATCTCAGCTCGAGTTCACACAGTACTCAAAGCAGAGACGTATGCGTGGAGAAGTTTAAGAAGTGCCTCTTCAGTGCTCCAGGCGATTCACACGTCTTTGATCTCCCCCAAACACACACCTATGAAAGTATAGAGTCCTCAATGAAATTATCAGAGAACCACGTCCTGAGACTTGGTAAAGTGCTACATACACATAATAAATATGGAAGAAAAAAATTAATATAATGATAAAAGATACATAAAACAATACATCGACTACTATACACAAGAACATAATATACAGCATATAGAAGAACAAGCTATCTCAATTACGTGTTCAATTGTGCGCTCCAGATACAGCCACTGAAGCGAGATCTAACAACTACCAAAGTGTTGAACATGATTTTCCGCACCACGTCACGTACAAAATATATATTTTTTTTGAGTCAGTGTACCGGACCCACCACGGCTCAAAGCGGCGGGAACCGCGGCCATACTGGGCGGAAAAAATCTGTCGCAGCGAGCGGTTAGTGGGATGGCTTTCTCATGTATATGCTTCAAATGTCAAGGGGACGATTTGAATGGCGAAATGAATATTTCAGTCATCATCACAAAATAAAATTATAATAAATCAAATCTTATAAGCAGCATATTCACTCTCGCTGAGATGTGTTAAAGGTGTTCGCATGGACCCGTAAACAGTAGAAATGACGACGGGCGAAATGGGGTCGGATGGAATCAATCAGATGGAAGAATGGTGAGAGCAACTGGATGGGGCTGCTGCGAGACGGCAAAATTTGCAATGGAGGGCGGTCCCGAATCACACATTGGTATGAGTGACTGTGAACAAAAAATGCATCATTTAAAAAATTATAAAATACATCTTAACCAACGATATATGTAATAACCTCATCATGCGATTTTTGTGTTGGTTGTCTGGTGACCAGTATTAAATTATCCACACTGCTCAATCTCATACAAAATAAAAGTTCAGTTTATAATAAATAAAAATGTAAATAACTCAAATCTATATCAATAAAGAAATAAATTAACTAATAATAATAATTAAGTAATAATGTTGTCTATTATTCATTTAATTTCTGCTGAAACACGTTATAACACCAAATTGTTCTCTACGAATGTGATGAACCAAACAATTAAGAGGAAATATTATTATTATAATTCATAATAATAATAATTTTTTGTAATTGTTTTTGTTTTAACATTTCGCAGCAACACTTTTAGTGCTTTTTAACATAAATAAATGTGTAGGGGAGATTCTGCTATTGTTAGTCAATTATTATGATTGATGTATTTAGTATGATGTTTATTATTATTTATTATTATTCATTATTTGATTTTTTATTAGTATTATTCTAATTATTATTCATTATCGTATTTGTATTATTTTGGCAATATCCTATTCAAGTACTGGAAATACTAATATCAATAATAATAGTATATATAATAATAATAAGTGAAAGAATAATAATAATAAAATAAGATGTATTAATAATAATAATAGTCGATTTTCATTGTCTCTCTATATAATATAAAAATTTAAAATCTTTACTGGTCTTTTCTTCAATTGAAGCTTTTAAATATATTTATTGGCAAATGAAGTATGAAATCAGTAGAGAAGATATAAAATGTTCCTGTCTACATCACTACAATAAATGGGCACCAAGTCACACACAAAAGACTGGCTGTTCAAATACTGTTCTAAATTGGATTCACTCCAATCAGAATAACTACATAGACTCTCGATTAGCACGCATGCAAATACTATTTAAGCTGAAGTCTTTAACAACAAGCGGTACTCCCATCACTTGTTTAAAAGCAAAATAACTGGAATAGACAACTCGTTGCTCACAATAAGCAATTGCGGACCTACTTCGACACGCAGTAACAGCGGTGGATAACGGCCACTCACCAATACAGAAGAGAGATACTTGTTAAAGTATGCAGCCATGTCTGCGAGGGGCTACTAGAAAGTGGTAATTAAATACATGATATCCGCAACATGACTAATTCCACTAGTGCATGGTGTCATTAGAGGAATAATCTATTAACTTCATCTAGTAGCGTCTACTCGAGTGGTGACAAGAAGCGGGTTATCCAAAATCCCATAACTCTAAAAACTTAGCGAGATTAGTACCCCAAGTCGGCGGGGTAGTTTTAAGTAAAAATTAGAAATTAGGCAATAGATTTAAGGTATCCTTAGGGTTAAAGATAGTGTAACAGGTATTGAATTCTATTAAAAAAAAATAAAAAGATGATTACTATAATCAATAATACAATAACAAAATTCAAACAATATACATTTGATTAAATCCTTAAAAGTTTCCAAGATTTAGCGCGCCAAGGAAGTTCATTATTTCCACCTTAACCTAGATAAACTTAGCTTACTAAGTTCTTGAAGTAATATAAGAGATTATATAAAAGACAGAAGAGTGCAGTTAGATAGAGCTGTACTAGCTGTCTAGTTATATCTTTTATTATGTTATTTAATGACTTTTTTTTTACCACCCAAAAACTACTACACCACACCTCACCATATATATACTATATATATATATGTCATTACTTATATATGAGATCTTGCCTCGTATACTACTATATATATATATAAATTATAATATGACTAACATATACTAGTATATATATTTATAGCTATAATAGTATATAACATATCATAATATAGTATATATATGGCGTAAACGCATGTCCATTAAGAAGGCGTTTCAAGGTAGCTTCCTGCAGTAGATTATTTTTGAAAACCTATCACAAAAAGACAACCTCATTAATAAACCCAAAGAAGTGAGTCCTTACTAAACATTTCATCAGTCCCCACCTTCTGGGGAAACATATTCTTCCCCCCCCCCCACAACCCCAATAAAGTCCAAATTAGGACTTTATTTGCATCTAAAAACTTTTTAAAGCGCAATACATTAAAACTATACTTACTATGAGTTAATATAATATATATACTAGTGTGAGTACTATATATAATATACTACTGGTAATAATTACTTCTATATAACTATATTAGTATAGTGTATGACGTAATCATATATAGGCTATATACAATAGAAGTTATAAAGTATTATATAGATATAAGCATCAGGCGGGGGTGCGGTAACGTGGGCTACTTTGTGGCTTCAATAACTCATCTCCCTACTTTTCCCTAATGCACTTTTGGACCTTTTTTTTCCTGAAATTCAACGAGCCATATAGCACGGTAATAAGCTATCGACCAAAAACAATGAATAATGTAATTTTCTAATAATAATGAGATTTAATTAAAGTTTAAATAAGGTTCCGATTTTGATTGGTAATTTCAAATTGATATTCAAAAATGGGTGGGTGATGCCATCTGTTTGAATGTCTCGGTCTTTATGCGATCATAAAATTATAAATATTTGAGTTTATTTTAATTCTTACCTTATCTAATCGTATACAGATGTCTCATATTAAATATCTTGTATAGTAAGCTAATAAGCACAATTTTCAAAAATAGATACAAATAAAAATAAGAAGTAAAAAATAAGGTGGCGGCCCAATTCACCCCATTTGTGGGATGAATTTGACACTTATTTGGAATTCATATTTTCATATAATTCATTTTAAATTTTTAATTTTAATTTTCTACTTAACATAACGTAACTGTTTTGTTACGGCGATATTAACTAATTAGCTATACGCTAATGACAATCGTCAATAATAATACTATCAAATAAGAATAACAATGGTGAGCACACGATTCACCCCAGTCATCAGATGTCTTATGGGGGTGAAACCGGGACCTAGTTGGGCACCCTAGTGAATTTAACCACGTTGCGTAGGTGTTTTGGCATAAAAAAATTACTTTGCCATTTTCAGAAGCTAACATACTCAACTGATAAACTAGCTTATAATTTTACTTCGAATATATAAAATATATAAAGAACAGAGAGTGCATAGAATAGGCTGTCTGATGCTTTAGTTATATCTCTAGCTTTTAGTTACGTTATTAATGGACTTTTTTTTACCACCACAAACTACCTACACCTCAGAGCCGTCACCAGTAAATATATACTAAGTTATAGTAGCTACTACACTAATATATATATATTATATATATATATTATAAACATCACATATATTTTTCGTTGCTTTAACTACATACATATATATAGCTATTATCCACGACAAATATATACACTTTATTATGTCATACTATACTCTATGATCTTAATATAATTATAGTATAACATATATAGGGGTAACGCCATGCTGTAGATAAAATTATGAATGGGCGTTGGCACTACGTTCTGTTAGATTATTTGTCTGTAGAAAAAGATTGACATAAGGAAGTATTAGGTTATCTAAAAACAGAAGAATATCTTACTAAACTACTCTTTGCAATAGATCCCCACCTTGGGGTTAAAAATATTCTTCCCCCCCCCCCCCACAAACCAATTAAAGTCCCAAATTGTAAGACTTTGCATGATCTAAAAACTTTAAAGCCAATACTTATTAACAATAATATTATAACTATACTATTAAAAAAAAATTGTACTTATACCGTATATATATATATATATTATATATAACTATATATATATATTATATAGCATCAGCGGCGGGTAGTGGGTACATCCGGTGGCACTTTTGTATAACTTCATCTCCACTACTTCTTCGCCTACGATGCACTTGTTTTGCCGGAACTTTTTTTTTCTGAAATTCAAGGCCAAATAGTAGGTAACTAAGCACACCAACAAAAATAATAATGTAAATCTAATAATTAACATAGTTTTATTACAGTTTAAATAAAGCTCATTTTTAGAACTTACCTTAAGCGGGTGAATTGGCCGCCACCATTGGTGGCGTTCGAATGGCGCCACTCTGTTTTGACATTCCTCTTTTATGATAAATTAATTTTATATTTTAATTTTGGTTTAGTTAATTAGAATTGTTTATTATACATTAAACAATTTTATAAGAAAAAAAAATTCAATAAATGATACATAAGATATTAAGAATAAAAATGTGTGTGGCCCCCAATTCACCCCATTCCATGGGATGAATCTTGAACCAGCTTTTTTGCGAAATTCATATTGTTCATATAAATTAAAATTTTTAATTTTAATTTTTACTTAACAGAGAAATTGTTTATTATATTATATTAAAATTAGTATACGTTCAATGAAATGTCAATAATAATACATCGACAATTTAAGTGTTAATAACAATTAGCCCGAGATAGAGAGCACAACACATTTCACGGCCCATCATCACCCAATTTTATGGCGCGGGTGAACTGGGCCTAGTTGGCCTAGTGATTTAATCCACAGTTTGTGACTCGTATGTTTTGAAAACAAAAATCTTAACTTTGGCCATATTTATCCACACCTGAACATACTTCGCAGAATAGCCAGTCAACACTCCTTATAACGTTCTTGGTAATATATAAAATCTATGTTAATACAAGAACATAAGCGGAAATGAGTGACATTAGACTAAGGTCTGTCTAGCTTTAATTATATCTGTTTATAGTTCAATTAATGACATTTTTTTTTTTACCACCAAAAAAAATTACACCACACCTCACCATATATATATATTAGATATAATTATATATTATATATCAATATATAATATAATATCTAATGATATAATATATATATTATATATATATTAATAAATATATATAAATACCTACCTATATATAAGATACTAGTATAGATAATACTATAGATAGTAGTATAATACATATATAGATATATATTAGAAGATATATAATATGGGTACTAATTACGTCGAACGAGATTAGATAACAAATAATGGGTGGTACCACTAGGCTTATGAGGATCATCTATTTTGACAACTCTTTCACCAAAAAGACAACCTCAATTGTAAAAACCAGAAAGGAAGATATCATTACTAACACATCGAATTCATAGTGCATCCACACTTGATATGAGGGATTAATATTCTTCCCCCCCCCCCACAACCCCAATAAAGTCCAAATTAGACTATTGATTCTAAAACTTTTAAGGGCAATACATTAAAATATATAATATACTAATTATAAGATACTAACCTATTATATATTAATATCACTAAATTCAAACAATTAAGTAAACTTAACTATTATATAATAATATTATACTATATAATAATATATAAGTTATTATAAATATTACTCATATCATGATAATCTATGAGCACTATTATAGGGCACTTAATTTCACCGCCTATATGACCGTTCAAACACACTAAATATATCAAAAAACACTCATGTGAAGAATAGCAGTCTAAACACTTCTTGAAATCATTTAAACTTCTATATCGTCTTATCTGTTTCCGCCTAAGTGCACTTTTTGCCAGCTTGTTTTGTTTACTGAATCTTCGGCAGAGAAGGCGCATGGGCGAGGCTCGTACAGTATAGCACCAAGGTAATAAGCAACAGCCCAAAATGAAAATCACAATAATGTAATTCTAAAATAATGATATTTATTCAAGTGCGAGGAAAAGTACAAAGCTCATTACGAGACACTTTACCTGAAGGCCGTGAATTGGGCACCCACCATGCTGCGAATGGGGTGAATCCTGGTGCCTCTGCTCCGTTTCCGCAATTCCTCCTTTTATGTAGTAAATTTAATTTTCATACTCTCATCTCTGGCGCGTAGCTGTGACCTCTAAGACGGATAAGTGAGGTAATTGTTTATTATCAGTTGCCTAGCAGACATTCTAGATGAATTAAAGTAACTAGAGAAATCTTCAATAATGATACATAAAAGTAGAATGTCCCCTATATAACATTTTGTGGGTATGGCCCAATTCACCCCTAGTCAGGGGTAATAGCGGGAAATTTGACACTTCTTTGGAATTCATATTTTTCATATAAATTAAATTTTCTGTCTTATTTTTAATTTTTACTTAACATAAGTAACTGGCTCTTGCTGCCTGACGGCGTCTATTATATCTTTATCAAGATTGATGCCTTTCTCGGTCTCCATCGAACATGTCATAAAATGGTGAAGCACATCACCACAAAAAGCGAGATAGAGAACACGATAGGCTGACACAATCGTACACCGCACTCATACAACCCTTGAACAGCTGGCGGTCGATAGATATATGAGTTCTTCTGGTGCCGTCACCCCTAGGCTGTATCTTACACACACTCTCTGGATGGACTTGTGTAAACACACATAGGTTACTTTTGCCAGTTTTTTATCAACGCCTAACACGACTGAGCCGTACTCACCGATTATACAACTCGCATGTTACAACAGACAAATTAAAAATCTGCGCTCACAACTTCTTTTCAATTTATTATAACATATACAATCATACATCAACATATATACAACTCCATTTTATTTAGAAAGTGAGATATGTACAGGTCCTACCGGAAGCAATAGTCTCCGAACGTCCGGCCTTATTAAATACTATCTCTCTGTTAATACCTAATAATGAGTTGTTTACCTTGGAATGTATTCCTGAAAATTATAGAAATACTTTGTAGTATACTATCTCTGTTGGTGTGGCTAATGAATGAGCAAAAAAAAAAAAAAGAAGTTGTTGGTCATGCATTTCTATTTTTAGTGGACAATTCACTCCCAACCTGATCGTCTTACCAACCATATAACTATACTACTATATACTATATACATTATTAGATACGTTGTATTGTAAAATATTCTACAATTCTCTTATCAAATATAACCCCAACCTATCTACCAAAATTACTCCCTCGCTAAAACACCGGCGAACGCCTATTACTCTGATATTATATGATAACTATACTGAGCTTCTCTCCTTACGTTCCAGCGATGCCGTTACTATATATAGTACTAACTAGTAAATATATTAGTACATATCATACTATCAGATGATAGCCGGAATATAGAACATTCATTATACGGGCTCATATATCATATAATATACTATAATTATATCATACATATATATACTATTAAAACATATTAAATACAATAAAAAAACTGTTTATATACTAAGAGAAAATTACTATATACTTTCACTAATATAGTCACAATCACAGCGGCTTATAGTCAGCTCCTCTATCTACGATATATACTCTCTCGCAAACGAAACTGGGCGTCACGCTCTGTCTTGAACACTCTTATACTCTCTTCTCACGAAGTGATCATACCCTACGGTCACTATGTATGATCAGTTGGCGCCAAGCTATTATAGTATATCATATATAGAGTACTAAAGTACGCACGCTAGTACTACCCGCCCGTATTGATATCATGAGTGTACTAATTATATACTAATTAATACTATATACTATAGTACGGTATACGCCGTCAGAAACGCCGAGCAATATATATATATATATTACATATTATATAATAGATAGACTATATATATAGGCATCATATAGTATATGTTATACAGAAAGGAACACATCTTTTATTTTAAGGCCTTAGTTTGTGTAACTATATGAATACAACGTGATTGAAAAATTTTCTTAAAAATTGAATTATATAGCAATCAGCTACCATAAAACAGTCTATATATCTCACCAAAAAGGTCATATCAAGTCAATAACCTTTACTACTTTTACATGAAGGATACTGTTCAACAAAATGTACTCAATTTAAAACAAATTATCTGAGGTTTCCGTGAGATTTTAGAGGTGCTGAGCGCGGGGCGGAGAGACCCGCAGCGGTCAGCCAGAGTTCAAGATGGTATCGACCTTCTCTAAGACACTTCGTCTGGAGCTTTCCAGAAAGAAATTAACTAATCGCGTAGCACTAATTGCCGGCTGATGACCACACACCTGACCGAATCATTAGAATATCCTCAAATTCGCTGAGCGTTTAATTGCCACAATTTAAGGAACAATGTTTGCTTGGTGTTCGAGGCTCTTCATTTTCACTTTCCCATATAAACATTGACACATTTGAAGACTTTTTGGATTTAATAGCCTTAATGCCAAGTTAGAAATAAAAAGGAACAATGTACATTTATTTTTTTCTTTATGAAGAACTTATTATCTTTATTCAGAAAATATTGTGTGTAATCAGTGCAGGCCGATAACTCCACTAATGGAGTATTGTAAAGAAGCTTTTACACGCACATATATATCTATATATAACCTATATATACTGCGGTATACCTAGCCTTCTATCTCACTCGACCAATCCATCCTTATATTTTATATGTATATTAGAACTTTCATCTTCCATCTATTGGGTATTTACTGATTTATAATAGGTAATAATAGTACCTCCTCTCCATCATTTAATAAAGCCCTCTAGCCTATGTCCTAGATTAGCTTATATCAAGTATACGCCTAAAATAATAATAACTATATATATAATACAGAGATAATTATATAAACTATATATTATAAGATTAGACACTGATTATACGTTATAGATACTAGTAAATATATAGAATTATCATAGTATATGTAAATATTTGTATAAAATTCAGGGTTCACTACTAAATTTTGAATTTGATTTCACTTGCGACATAATATCTGCAAATTTCCTAAGAATGACCAGCACGTATGTTCGTTATTTTGGAGGTATAATAATATTCATTACCTTAGATTCATTACTGCAGGACCTTATTTACTCAGTTACATACAATTAAATGTATTAAAAAAAATTTTACTTTAGAAATATAAGAAGTTCATTTTTGAATTTTGACAAAAAATTTATTCGCATATTGTTCATAATGGGGTATTTTAATTGCAACTAGGTAATTCACATTTTTCGTGTATTTAGCTCTACTTTATTTTATTTTATAATACAAACATATTCGAACTTGAGAATCACAGACTGTATATACTCTGTGTAGTGTGATTTATATTTACTGAAGTGCATTTTATACATGATGAAATCTAGTAATGGTTTTTCTAAACCAAAAATTGTAATTTGGAGACCTTTTGTGCAAAAAAATCACATTAAAAAGAGAGTAATTTGTAAATAACTTTGTAAATTGTAGAAATGATACTGGTACGTTTAGTCGAATAGTTCCGCTTTTAATGGCAACCTAGCGAAGTTATTTTCACAATTTTAATTTTTAAAATAATTTTATTCAGAACTATTAACTTTCTAAATTAAAAGGAAGCTAATAAGTTATTTAATAAAAAAGATTTATAAGTGTATCATATGCATATATTTATATATTAGTTTCTGTAAATAAATACCATGTTAAATCTTTAAGTTGGTACATGCCATATTTTCAGTTATTATGATGTGACATGGCGTCTGCTTCTAATATCAGTTGATTTTGTGTTTTATTTTATAAGGATTGTTGATTAGGTGTCCACTTATTATTTTAATTATATTTTTTATTAATATCGTAGTTAAAAAATAAAGTGAAAGTAGTTTTTCTTTTTTATATATTCGTTATTTCACATTTATCGTCAACATGACAGGAACGAATTCTGTAGTAAGAAAAGGTGGTTGTGCAGACGATATCGGCGATTAGTTCACGTATTTGTGCGCATACATTTGAATGTTTTTTGTTTTGCTATTTTTTTTCCAGTGTTGAGTTATGATGTTATGGTACTTAGTTTATTAATTAGTAAGCATTGTATATTTGAAGTAATTATACTTTTATTCAATCATCTCTAACATTTAAATGAAGATAGTTTGCAAATATTTCAACAGCATTTTGAAACAAACCATATCGAGGAATGACCTAAGTTTACGCCCGCCAAATGAATGTTCAAAACTAATGGTGGAGTAATAATTATTAATTACAATCCCCATTTTTTAAGTTATTACTATTATTATTATTTTTATTATTATTATTATTATTATTATTATTATTATTATTATTATTATTATTATTATTATTATTATTATTATTATTATTATTATTATTATTATTATTTCTTGTAGCAGTAGCAATAGTGGCATTCTGCTAGCATTCAATCATAGCAACAGACAAATTTGGCATGCTGTGATACATGAATTTAACTTTACTTTTGTCTGTTAAAAATAGGTCAGACACTTCAATAATAGATGGATTCATTTTACAAAACTATCCCAAAAATCCAATAGCACTGAAATTAGATTATATATATATATATATATATATATATATATATATATATATATATATATATATATATATATATATATATATATATATATATATATATATATATATATTATATAAATTTGTGAAGCTATATATAATATAAAACCTAATTGTTTTTAAATCAATGTTTAGATAGGGTATAAAGCAAAGCTGTCACATTTTTTTTTTATAGGACAAAACATTGAGTCTTATATATATATATATATATATATATATATATATATATATATATATATATATATATATATATATATATATATATATATATATTATATATATATATATATATATATATATATTGATTTAAAAAGGAAAGTATCTATTTCTCTATTTACTAAATTTATAATATATATATATATATATATACTGTATATACCGTATATATATATATATATATATATATATATAAATATATATATATATTAATATATATATATATATATATATATATATAATAATATATATATACGGGGTACTAACTGGTATACACATAAGCAAAAAAATATATAATTATTTATATATATATATATATATATATATATATATATATATATATATATATATATATATATATATAGATATATATATATATATAGATATATATATATATATATACTAATTTTTTTAGAGTTTTTTTTCGATATTTGTTGGGTTCGATTAAATCGAAAATCGATACTTTGTTATATCGATACATAAAATCGATATTTGGTAATATCGATACATAGTATATATATATATATATATATATATATATATATATATATATATATATATATATATATATATATATATATTTTCTTATATATATATATTTTATATCAAATGTCCCAAATGGTTTTGAGATTTATAGAGTGCGAATAGATTGTTGCGAATAAATGTCCCAAAAACTCATTTTTTGGGATTTATTGTTTTTTGGGGTATATCACTAACGAATACCCACGGGTAGTCCGCCCCGATGTCAGGAGTCGGGGTCTCTCGGCCTCTAGGTGGACTACAGGGGGACTACCCCCCTCCAGGGATGGTCTCCGGAACCCCCGCTCTTTGGTCTTTGGGTGTCGCGGGGGTTCCTCCGACCATCCCCTCCGGGGTATGAAACGTCCCCCCTCCGTCCCCCATCGGCTCGAGCCCCCTAAAAAGGGTAAATACTCCATTTTAGGGGGCTCGTTGACTCACTGTCCCGTAAAAGTAGCCTTAAACTTTACTGATCCACTGTGCCGTAAAACTAGCTCTAACTTTTACTGGAAGACTGTTTAGTAGCTGCAGCCGAAAGATTATATATATATATATATATATATATATATATATATATATATATATATATATATATATATATATATATATATATATATATATATATATATATATCACTGAAAAAGTTAAACCAGTCTACAACTCTTTTTGGACTAAAATCAACGTACATTGATACCTTTGCTACTGTTACATGTTGTACAAAATAAAACAATGCTAAAAAAACCTAGCAAACTCCAATCGTTTTGGCATATATGAAACAAATTACTAAAATTCATTTCTAAACTTACTCTGACAACTCCACTTAACATAACCGACGAATACAAAGTTTGAACCAATACTGAATCCGATGTTTTGTTAACAGTGTTGCCAACTCAAAATATGAGAAGGTACTAGATTTTATTAAAAAAAATAAAAATGCCAATATTTGATGAAAAAGCAACAAATAATAAATAAGCAATAAAAGCAGTAAAATTTTGCACTAAATTAGCAATAAATAATAAATAAGGAATAAAAGCAGTAAAATTTTGCACTAAAGTAGCAATAAACGCACTAGATCTATTGCAAAATGCACCAAATTGGCATCACTGGTTTTGTATTTTATCAGATCTAATACAAATAATCGATTTACAACTAATCGATTTAATATTACAATATCAATGTATTGTTAAACCCCATAAAATATCGACTGGACTTAGTTTTTATTTTTGTGCTGCCGAAATATAAATATATATATATATATATATATATATATATATATATATATATATATATATAGTATATATATATATATATATATATATATATATATATATATATATATATAAATAGATACTACTATATATATAC
>JABUQX010093612.1:0-7500 GCA_015478945.1 Trachelipus rathkii | reverse complement strand
ACACAGAGAGCAGAGAGAAATATATTCTACGAACTGTTACCTCAAGTAAAAGTTGTGGAAATGGTGATTTTAGGGTTAGTGGCAGAAGAGTGAAAAAATCAAAAGGAATTTGTAAAGCCAAAATGATTGTGGAGAAGGAGAATACATCCAAGATACTTAAGTCAAATAATCAACACTATATTGAAAGAGAAACTTCTCACATTATACCTGAAGAACCTAACACAGAAAGAGAGGCTGAAACATTGACCAGTATTCCAGACACCCATAAATCCATCCCCTCTCATCAGACCACATTACCTGTTGCAGCTAACCAGATGCCTCAGCATTGCTCACAATATTCTAATCTCGAATTTATTTCAAATATTAATAATTTAAATATTGAATCACTTAATAACTCCAAGTCAGTTGTTACAAGTGTTAATGGCATTAAAGAAAACTCAAGCTTGACAGATATTTCTGAGAATACTTTTCAGTATGCAACCACCGTTTTACAGACTCCTGCTTATGTTTTAAATTTACCACCAAATACTTACAGTAATAATCTAGGTGTTTGCAGCAATCAGATTTCTATTACCAAAGGAAATAATATAATAGAATTTATCCCTACAACTCAGTATATATACACTGAAGCTGGTTCTTCTGAAATTTATAATGTTCCTGTTAATGGTAGTTCAAGTATTGTAAGTGAGAATATGGATTCTCAAAACCAACTTTCAGAGAGTATGAAAATCCCAAAGGAGTTAGAAACTGAAATAATCGATATCAATGTTGAAGAGCCTGTCAAACTGGAAGTTTTAAGTAATTTGGAAGAGCCTATGACAGAGGTAATTATTATTATTATTATTATTATTATTATTATTGTAACTTATTTACCATTTGAATTATAGCCCACTTAATTTGTTATAAGTTTAAAATTTGGGTGAGACTGCTGGTTTTTTACTAATTGATTAATTCATTGATAGTAAATGCCTTCATGGATCTATCCCCTGTAAGTAACTTTAAAAACCTTTTTATTGAGTGTAATTGATGTTTAATTAATGAAAGTTTTTAATAGTCCATGTAGGATATCTTCTGTTGTATTTTAAAAATTTATTGATTATATTTTTAGATAAAATTTAAAATTTTCTGTGACGCCAATTAGTTATTTGAAATAGTTATTGATTTAGTTGAGCTTTCAAGTATTCCGTATATATATATATATATATATATATATATATATATATATATATATATATATATATATATATATATATATATATATATATATATATATATATATATATATATATATATATATATATATATATATATATATATATATATATATATATATATATATATATATAATAACTTTTGTATAGGAAAGAAAGATTTAGACATTTGAAATTAGAATGCGAATTGTCATTTAATTGTAAATTGTCCAAAAAATATCACGTTGGTGTAAATTTTAATGTCTCCTGCACAATATGCTACAGCATATTTTCCACCTAAATGCAAGGCGCATTTTCTAAAACTTCTCCAATTAAAGAAAGGTGAAAGATATGTCTAAAGTGAAGGAGAGATGTTAGAGGTAAAGAGAGAAGTGAGAGAATAGCAAAAGCTGCAAACTGAGAAGCGAATGAATAACCGAGATGCCAGAGAACAAGTTAATGTAGTATAAAATTGCTACGAATAAGTAGTGTTGTAGAGTCAATGAAAGAAGATTAAGTTTATCCTTGAAATATTAAGAAGTTGGTTGTTTCAGATTTGTCCAATAAAAAGAATTTGCAACTTCTGGAGAAACATGAATAATGGGGAGAACTAGGTTGTAGAATAAATATGGAGCAAATAAGAATATGTTATGTTTAATGGGAAAAAGAACAAGATATCGTAAAATTACTATTTTTTTTATATTTATATTTTGAATTGTTCCAGATTTTATTATTAGTCTTAATATTAGTTGTAGCACCATTTGTAAGAAATTACAAAATTGGCAAAAATCTACTTGGAGTAGCAGATGAGTTTAGTGAAACAATAGCTCAACGAAGATGACACTGAAGAAAGACATATATGCTGTAAAGTGAAGTGAAGGATTATTAGGAATGAGTAAAAGATTTCTTTATATAAAGGAGTTTTATGAAAAACGGAATGTTATGGATAAAGATTTATAAAAGATGATTAATGAAGATCTAAGAAGAGATCAAGTAGGTAAGTTTATATTTATCTACTGGTGGTTTTGTGAAAAAGAATAAGGAAAACTATATTACATGAGATCAGTTGAGAGGAACTATAGCAATTTAACTGTAGAACATAATTTAATAGGACTGTGGAGTTAGAACCAAAAATATTTCGAACTTCAATCAGTTTATTTAATTGTGTGTAAAATAATTCAGTTGAAATGCTAGTTTGCACCTAAGGCATTTTGTCGTCAAAGAAATCACTTTTTGCATCTATGGAAAATAACTTTTATTGCAAGCACTGAAATTGCACCCCTGTCTAAATGTTTGACACCCATCTTTTAGAAAACATATTGTAATATTAGCTTAAAAATACGTCAAGCTCGTTAATATTTAACTAACAAATTTTTCACTTCATGAAAATTACAAAAGCACTGGTGTATAATGGGCTCAAAGACAGTTTTCAGTTTCTTCTCTTTTTATACTGGCATAGCAAGATAAAAACTGGCTTAATCCATGTAGGCCCTGAAATAGGAAAGTATTATTTTTAACTTTACAAATAATCTCTCTGCTGGTGATATATTCTGGTATAAAGAACCGAAATTCTCAAGAATGTTTTTCTTGAAAAGTTATTCGTGTCTGATTTTTAAGTATAACCCACTCCATTTATTGGGCCAGTGTCATTATTTGTAATCGAATGAAAAGAATAAAGAGAGCTGTTAGTAAAGAACTATGTATAGCCAGATATAGTTTTATCCCTCGATTTATCGAGAACCATATGTGCTATATAGATTTATAAAATCTTTGTTAATGTGATTTCTCCAATACCATGGATAAACTAGGTTTATAGTTTTCCTCTAATTATGTAATACTTGCACTTATATTATTTTGTTATAATTTTTTACCAACAAAATTACTCGCCAGAGATCACTCGATAAAACTACTGCCGGTCAATAGATCTTTTAAATATTTAATATATATAATTAATATTGAGAAAGAATGCGTGTATAAAATTGAGCTTTCTATTATACGTTTCATAGGAACAATTAATATTTATTCAGACACCTTATTATCAATGATTATAGTAATGATAAATTTGAGACAATTATTGCTTTTAATATAATAAACGTTATTATTTATAATTAATATATTTCATAACAGCTTTTTAATTATAAATATAATAATAAAATGGTTAAAATAGCGATACAGACATATAATATTATTTATTTTCTTAGAAAAAAATACTTTTATATATTTAAAAATAGTTTTAAAAATAATTAAAAGTAGAAAAAGTAATTAAACATATATATAATAAATAATAAATATATAAATATAATAATATAAAGATATAATTAAAACCAATTATAGGAGAAGCTCTATAATTAAAAAAGACATCCAATTCTTTGTACCATTGTGCAAATATTGAAAAGTTGAATTGCTTTTAAGTACGATAGCATGAGTTCCGTATGATTTATTTATTTTATTACAAGCAAGTAAATGTCGGTTTTGAGGTAAATCTTCTAATAATGTGATGAAGAGATTAAAATATTACTACTTCAAATATGATAGGACTGTAGTGATTAGGATATGATTCTAAAATTTTGGAATAGAGTTTAAAGTAATTGTATGAAAAGTAAGATATTTTTTAGGATTCAGTATATAAGGTATGAGTGAGAAAAGTTGAAGATGGTAAATCGGCAGGTATAGATGAGAGTGATGACGTCATAGTGAAAACATATCCAAGAAATGAAAGCGCAATTTTGATTGACTGGATATGGAAGTTGTCCCTTAGGTATGAGTCAAAGAGCGTATATCCGAGCGATGCTGAGTAATATCGGAGAATCTTGGAGAGATGCATTGAGTATGAAGTTACTCACTCGTTGTATAATTGAAGGGTAAGAAGTAATGATTTAATGGGATAATTGGAGAAACTATAAGGGAATTAATGATTCGTTAAGTGTGTGTAGGGAAGAAATATGCTGGTTGAAAAAATTCCCTGATACGAAGCAACAATGAACTCAGCTTGAAAAAAAGTTCTGAAATGAGTGAGATAATTGCAGTTGAGCTTATATAGAAAAGGTTGAGCTCAAATTAACTAAGTATTAACGAAATGTATCATTTATTAATTATAAAGACGTGCTAGACTTTAATTTTTATAATGTTGAGAATAGTCACACAGGAGGTAAAATCCATATTCCATTTTATTGGCAAAAAGCCTACATATAAAAAATTACCTACATATGGTATTATATAAAGATTTAAATAAAACCAAAGGTCACGACCGATATTTTAAACTTTAAGAGGGTCAATAAAAGGTAAAAAATATGAATTAGAGACACAAAAGTGCGTCAATTACGAAATATAAAAAAAAACATAGTAAATATTCATAATATCTAATTAAACTAGAATTTTAATATTAACACTTGGCAGTAATTGATATATAAAAGGGGTAGAGGAGGGAATCAGAAGATGGCCGTCATTCCAGTCTCTCTCTGTATAATTTATAAAAAATACGTTTATGTGAAGTTTAGTAGATCTAGAGATGTAGTATGCTGCTTTTGAGGCTGAAGGAATGAATAAGAGCCGAGAGTAGGGATAATTAGTTTGAGAGGAACAAGAGTGCATTTAGAGGGATGTATAAGATTAGAGTATAATTATTACAAATTGAAACGCAGAAATTGAGAGAGAGGAGATCAAGAAAGGAGTTGTACATAATTTTATTTAAGGTTTTAATGACGTCGGTCAGTAGGTGTATTAAAGCGGGATATAAATGAAGTGGGTAAGCACTATTGGCAGCTTATATACAGCTGCAGTTTCGACGAGTATTTAGTGATTGATAACAAGGAATTGATGAGGAATGTCACAATAAGTATAGATTTGATAAGTGAAGCGTGTTTAAGAATAAGAATTAATAGCAGAGTGAAGCAGGGATGTGTTATGTCTCTGCATGATTATTTAATTTGTTTATGGAATGTGGTAGATGAATAAATTGTAAAAGGTAGTATAATTCTCATATGCTGATATGTTGTAATACATTCTATAATATATTTGAGAAATATAATTACTATAAAGGATTAACCGGTTTCATTTTTCATATAAAAACTAAGTTTGAGTATTGCCATTATTTATTTATTTTGGTGAGATGAGTTTAGAGAAGGGTTTAACAATAATATATATATATATATATATATATATATATATATATATATATATATATATATCATATATATATATATTATATATATATATATATATATATATACATATATAGTCAATGAACGTGTCCGCTGCAAGCTAATAATGCGTTCAGGGAATATTAGATTTATATACTGTGTACCTGAAGATACAATATGTATGAAACGAACACTAGTTACATAATCATTGACTTTAAAATAGAGTCTAAAGACTATTTTATATGTAAATTCTAAACCTTCATATTGTTCAAATAATCAAAATTTAAATTTTATTAAATATTCTTTTTTCTTCTTTGTGCTATTCAACAGTGTCACATGATCATGGTTATGTGGGCAATGAAACTTTAATTTGTGATAATACTGACCGGGCCAGATATCGTAAGGAAGAACGATACTGGTTGACGATGAATTGATGGCTCTTTGGGATGACATTACAGTAAGTGTTTTAAGTATTTTATAAATTAAAGCGTACACATTTAAAAATTATTTGCTTCAGAAATTTGACAAAACCTTTGTTATAATTTTTGCACTTGTTATTCTTAGCCTTTTTTTCCTTGCGAGGTATAGAGCTCGGCTTATTGGATCGGGTCTTATTGAATTTAACAATTCTACTACATCTTCAATTGCAAAGGAAAGTGATGCAAGAGGTCAGTTCAAAGAATTGGAAGTATTTATTTAATATAGTTTTTAAAAACTTTTGTGGCATTGCCGTTTTTTTCCTTGCAGTTCGCTGGCACGCTTGTGCTCTCTCGGCGGAGGAATATCTCGGTCTGTTTCACCTTTGAAGAATGTACTTAGGCAGGTGCGGCAACTCTATTTAATATAAGGGCGTATATTAGTCGGCGATATTCGTCAAGAGCGTATAGTGATTCACCTGCGGTACAGCACGGCACTATGCGGACTTGACTCACGTATAAAACGTTTAGCTGGATCAGCTGTCTCAACTGTGTAAGCTCTTTGGAGATATAAATATATATATATATTATAATATAATATTATATTACTTATTAGTAGCACTATATTAATATATATATATAATAATATATATATATATATATTATTATATATATAATAGTATAAGAAGATGGACAATCTTAGGGGCACTGCTAGGTTTGAGAAGAATTGATAAAATGAGGAATGATAGTGTTACCAGTAATTTAGAGGAAAAAAAGTTAGCGCAAATTTGAACGTATTAGTGTTGTGTGGTGTGAAGAAAGGGGTAAATGAGAGAATAAATGAAAGTATGTTGAGATGGCGTGGTCATGTGGCAAAAGATAAGTGATAGTCGGTTGGTTAAGCGGATGTATAGTGCCGAGTGTGTTGGGACTGACCGGCTGGCAGCGCGAGAACACAAGAAACATTGAGTGTTGAGATATAGGAAGTCGTGAACAGAAACTGCTCATATGATAGGCAGAGAAGAGTAGTTATATTTCCTGAGTAGCAGTATGGCTGAAGAAACTCTAATGTGCATTATATAGGTAACGCGATAATGCTCTGGGGGGGGTTAGTATTGTAATAGGGGACGCTGGCATAATTTAAGGTTGTCAGCCGCACTCAGTTGAAAGTGGATGCTGAACCTTTCATTGGATTTACCATGAGGTCTGACGGGAGTCGGGTAGCGCGGGTCCCGTCGCATAGAGACACTGCTAGGGGAGTCTTTGAATCTGATACTGAAGGATTCGGAGCTATCTCTCAGTCAAAGATTGTAGATGGTACACAGCGCGAGGGGCGGTATTGGCACTCACTTGGCACTGGCCTGGCACTCATCTGGCACTCATGCGTTATGATTCATTATCTTCTACTTGCTTTTTTTTCCGATCATGACACCACCTTACCCCCAGTTGGTCTTGGCGAAACTACAGAGGTAGATAAGGGCACGAAGATACATTATATATGGGCACTATATACTTATTAGAGATATAGCACTACCTGTACTAAACTATAAGTATATTATTATATATATACACGCACATAGACAAAGTTTCAATATGTAACGATACAGCATTAAGATAATAACATATCATTAATATATAGGATAATATATAACCATCCCTAGTAAATACTTATACATTTATACGTATGTGATTGGGTAACTATATCAAATCAAGCTTAATTAGAATATACGCATGCAGAGTTTGAGAAGTTTATTC
>JABUQX010093611.1:37500-43920 GCA_015478945.1 Trachelipus rathkii | reverse complement strand
AAGTGGGTCTTGACTGAATTAAGTGGGTTATTAGACTACTTTATACTGATAAAATCAGCTGGAAGTTTGTTAATTTATATATACAATAATTGTGCATCTATATGTTTTTTAGTTATATCTTTCAAATAAAAAAGGTTATGGATAAACAATGATAAATATATATATAATACCAGGAATTGGTTTTTTTGTCTCGTGCGTGAGATTCGTAATTTCAATAACTCATTAAAGTGAAAATGCCATTATGAGTTCTTCAAAAATAATAACATATAATATACTATAATATAATACAACGATAGGACAATAATATACATAATAATCTAAATAATTACAATAGAAAAAATATCCGATAGAATAAAAGAGATTTATTGCTGTATGAAAATGCAGTATGTGATTCAATGATAAAAAATCAGATATATGAAAGCATCGACTAAAGTCACAAGATTTGATAGTACAGAAGTAAAAGGGAGGTCATGGAAGCAAGAATTTAATAAGATGAATAATGAAATTAAGGAGATTAAGATTTCTAAAATTCACACAATTGCTTGATATACCACTGAAATTCGATCTAATGCATGTGATTAGTATACTTTCATAATTGGAATCATTCATTTAAAAATATCAAAATAAAATTTTAACTCGTCTACGTAAAGTTTATCTTTTAACTGGAACTTTCATTCATATAGACTTCTTCAGTTGAATACGAAACTAAACGTGAATCTCAATTATTGGCTTGGTGGGTTAGATCGATGGCAATTTTCAGTGGTCTATGATTTTAAGGAATCTTTAATTTATAATCGAAAATTAAGAGATAAAAAGTAAGACTCATTGTTGTTCTTAAATTTCTATTATTAACTTTTTATTAATAAAATATTAATAACTTGATTTAGATGGAAGATTATAAATTCCACTGTATATTCTATTATAACCAGTCTTTACACTATATATAATATTTATACCACTATCACCTTAAAAATCTAAAAATATATACGAAATAAGCTCTTACAAAATATCTTGCTTACATCGGAATTCATACAAAAGGACTACGGAATTAACATTAGGTGTGAGGGCAACTCACATAAAGAAATAATACGTCAAGCAAGCAGTTTATGATCAAAACAGTTCACTGTTAACTATGAGTTGCTTGTGGTACTTGAACCTTTAAAATAAGCCTGCTATATAATTATCAGTAATTAAGATGGTTCAGTTTACACAAAAGGATCAAATTCTTTTGTCCTATATTTTTTATTTGGCGTAATAAACGTAAAGGTGTTCGTCATTATATAGAAGTTCTCGGTGTGAAGTATTTTAACAAATAAATTAAGTTTTTTATTAAAAAAAAAAATAATAATAATAAATTTTATTATTATTATATTATTATTATTATTATTATTATTATTATTATTATTATTATTATTATTATTATGCTTATTTAAATTTGATTATTATAATTAGTATTAATTACTAATATTAATAATAGTAAAATATTTTAAAAATGAGTGGTAGTAGTAGTGTAGTAGTACTACTACTAGGAAATAGTAGTTATACTAGCAGTATTATATAATAATATTTGTTATTATATTTTATTATTATATTATTTATTATTATTATTATTATTTATTATTATTATTAATTAAAAACAATTAACGAACATTTTATTTAATAAAATGTTATTTAATTTACTAATAATATATTAGGAATTAGGATTCTTAAGCTTATGATAGTATCAAATTACAGGGACTTCTATATATATTATAAAGTAAATATAAATATTAAAACATAAAACAAATATAAAAAATAAAATTTAAAATGAAAATAATTTAAATTGTCATTTTTTTGAAAATAAAATTGTGATTCTTATATTTTTATTTAAAAACATGTTAAATCACACTGGTCTAATTTATTGTTATTTATTAATCATTATACAGTTAATATTCTCTTTTAAGCAAATTATTATGTTGTACATTAATTATATATTAATTAAATCAATATATATTTATGATATATTATCATTTATTATTATTTACTTCATTTTTATTATTATCTTTTTATTATATTTATATTTTATTATTTATTGTGATTTTTAATGTGATTTATATTTTATTAATATAATTATATAATATATATAGGTATATAAATTATATATATATATTTAAATATATAATATGTTTGCAATATAATAATAAAATAACCTTTTGACTAATAAACTTTAATTATAGTACTATCTAATTAAGTATATATTCTATTATAAAATTGTATTAAGTACGTAAGTAATGAGAGTGAATGATGTATATGCACAAATTGAGATGGTATCAACAGAAGGTCTACTTCTCATCAGTTATATTATATTATATTTTATACTACTACTACTTTGTTTAAACTTAAAAGTGAAAAATTAATTTTTTTAGTTATAAAACTTTAAAAGGAAAATATATAAAACTTAATTTGAATAGTATATATTACTTTAATTAATATTATATATTATATATAAATTATTTATATAATTATATATATAATAAATTATATATATATAACTTATTTTATTAATTTTAAAAATGAATTCAATTTAAATCTATTGATAGAAGAACGACTATAATAATTAATAATTAAAAAATAATAATAAAAAATAAATATTAATATAATATTTATTAATAAATTTAATATAAATATTTAAAAACTATATATATAAATTATAATACTAAAAATAAAAAAATAAAATATATGTTCTGTATATTATATATATATATATAATATTATATATAATTAATATATATAATTAATTAAATATTATATAGATCAAAGTTTATATATATATACTAATATATAATATATTATTATTATTATTAAATTGATACTTTTACTTTGCTTATTAAGCTAACCTTATACACATAACATTGTATTAAATATAATTTTTATAAATTAATTAATAATTAATTATTAATAATATATATAGATATATTTCAATGACTTTCTATACATGTTATGGCTTAAAGTAATTTATTTAATATTTTTGACTTTGATTTTTCTTTACATTTTTAGTTCTAAGAAGAAATATGTCTTATTAAATTAATAGGCTATATACTAGTAGTAGTAATCACAATTCTTACGATGTTTCACTTTTATTTTTACTGTAGATCACTGCACTTATATATTTAATAAGAATTGAAATATATTAATAATAATATAATAAATATATAAAAATAATTCAAAATATAAATTAATAATTAAAATAATAATATTAAATTTTATTAATTATTCTTATTTATTCATCTTATTTATTTTATATCTAAGTACCTTTGGAAAAATTATGATTATAAATTTATTAGATTATGATAATTAATAAAATTAAATTATATATATATATATATAATAATATATATAAACCTGTAGATTTTATAACTATGCTCAATTTTAATATAATAAATATTGGATCATTTTATATATCTTTTAACTTCGTCCAAATGAGAATAAAAAAAAATGATCGAATAAAAAAATTATATATACTGTAAATCGATATGATAATTCAAAAAATATGAATAAGTTATTATTAAAATTTTTTAACTCATAATAATATATTATATTTACTAATTTTATAAATAATAACAGATGTATATAATAATAATATTATATAAATATAATAAAATAAATATAAAAATAATAATAAATAAAAGGGTATATTAATGAACCAGTGATTTCAAGATAACAAGTCTACAACAATTGAAATTAAAAATTTCAAATTAATTAATTTTGGAATTTTAAAATTGTATTTATGTTATAGGTTTAACAATGTGAAATGAAGAGGCATTTTAAAAGGCGTATTTATATATTTTATATTTAAATTATAATATATAATAATATTAAATTATATATTATTAATATATATTATAAGTGAAACAATATAATACAAATTTATGATAGATGTTCGGAGTAGAAAATTAATGTTATTTATTATTACTTATGTATCATTTATTCTTTTTCAGCTCTTTTCACATATGTCTTTGGAGCTTTCTCTTGCAAATTAGCGGTAAGCATTCATCCACAGGTTCCTTTCGTGTTAGGAACACCATTCGTGTACGCATCAACTATGCACCCGCCAGGTTTTTACCTCAATTACATCTCAGAATTAACCACTTTAGGACAGTGCGACTCCTTACTACTTACAGCACTATGTTTATAACAGATTTACTACCAAAGCCACGGAACCTGGTGCTTATACTTAGTGACTTATTCAGTGAGGGTCCTTTTCTCAAAGAACCGAAAGTATGGGATCGAGGTATTGGAAATGTTTTGGTGCTTTTTAATTCTCATACCCTGTAGATTCCTGAAGGGAAAAATTAAACTCTCACAGCATACTTGGCTGATCGATCAGGATTATCGCGTGCTGGTACTTAATTCCTTGTTGAATCCATTTGTAAATGTTAAGAAATGAAAAGACTAAGAACAAAAGATGAGAAACAATGTCGAGGCAACACCATCTCAAAAACCCAACTAATAAACTATTTCCATTTCCAGCAATAGTACTATCAAACTTATTCGGTGTTAATTAACCCAAGTTTTCCCCATACTGGTATTATTCACTCAGGTTACAATACTGGTATTTACTGAATACCTAGGTTAGCTCACTAAGATTTACGAAATATCAAATGTTACTACAAGCTTCAAAAACCTGTAACATTTCTTATAATGCTTCACACTTTCTACTACTGTACAACAGTTACCCAAACTGAACAAAATTACTCAACTGATAACAAAAATGCAAGACGAAAAGACTGAAACTAACCCTTTCCACACCTTGTTTAAGAGTGGACTTACAAAGCCTTACTACCCTATGTACCCAAATATTTTTCATCAAGACAAGTTGAAGCACTTCAATCAGAAGACGCCAAATACAGGATTACATTATTAATTATTATAAATTATGGATTCTGAATTAATAATTCAATAAAGAATTATAAGCAATTTTACTAATAATAATTAAAATATTATATATTATTATATTATATATTCTAAATAATATGATATTATAATAATATTATATAATTATTAATTATTTAAACGAATATAAGATCAATTTTCTTCAATTATCCTAATTCTTTAGGTAGCGGAAAAACGTCATTATATAAAAAGAAGTAACCTGAATAAAATTTGTATCATTTTTTTAGTATTTTTTCCTTTTGTCAAATTTATATAATATTAATATAACTTATATATATATTATAAATTAATATATATATTAATATATATTAATATTTAATATAATTATATTATATATAATTAATATATTATATATATTATATATTACATATTATTATATATATATTAATTTGTGTATGATTTGTGTGTGTGTCTAGTGTGTGTCTGTTGTGTTTGGTGCATGAAGCTCTTTCGTTTTTATAATTTTAGTATCTTATTTAATATTGTTTATTTTTTTATATCATCGGGTTGAAAAGACCAAAGACCTAATGAATTTCCCTAAGTTTAGGAGAGTCTATAATAATCGACAATCAAGGTAAGACAAAAAGCCACTCCCAGTACTTTGAAATGTACTAATGAAATGAAAAGTGGGTCACATAAATTAGTAAGAAGGAAGACTATAATATCACAGTATTTTTATAATTAAATATTCTCACATAAAGGTGGTGTTTTTGAAAAGATATTATCGTTAAATTTAGTGGCACGGGGTAATTAGCGCGAGACAGCGTTTATACCGACTATAAGAAACGGTTTCAGTAATTTATTTAACCAATTTAAATGTATACTATAGAATTAGATGGACATTAAATCCAAATGACATCAATAAACTAGACTTGACTAGATTATTGAGAGTTGGAAAGGGGTCGATAATCATGCTAAAGCCTTGATCGTCTTTCAAGAAGTGAATAAGTTATATAAAAGAAAACGTCAGAGAAGATACGAGCCACAACTTTATACGAGCAATTCATGAAAGAAAATTAAATATACATAAAGCATGATCAAACTGTGGTGGATGTAATGATGTTAATTGAAAAAATGTTCAGTAAACATAACTTTTTAAGATGTCATTACTTGGTGAGAGCGACGTGATAATATGATCTTTCCAAATGATAGTTTACAACACAGTGTATCCATATAGGATTTAAATAATAAACAGAATAAAGTTTTTGAGGAGTGTCTGGTTTTATATGGTAATTAATGATTGAGTATCGGAGTAATGAAGTATTAATTTAAAACTAAAGGGAGAAAAACTCTGATCAGTAATACAAAATTTTATTGTAACCAATCGTTTGATAATTGACGATATTAATATATAATTATATAATATAAAATTTATATATTATATAAATATTCATATAATTATATTATAATATTAATATATTATATAATATATATTATATATAATATATATATTAATTATATTATATATAATAAATTATATATAATTAT
>JABUQX010093611.1:30000-32500 GCA_015478945.1 Trachelipus rathkii | reverse complement strand
GAAGTGTTATCAAGTGCTGTATATGGTTGTTGTTAGACCGTAGTTGAAACTGATCACAAGTTTGACCCCCTTAAATAATACAGTACATTAAAATGTTGGGAAGTAAAATGTAGAGTAATGAAATTCCAATTATGCAAGTGAGAATATGAGATGTGACTTTTGTAAAACTGTTTTTACAAAATAGTTTCTTCTAGGGATATAATTCAATAATAATATTGATATAATATTATTTATTTTATATTCATTATTCAATAAGTAAAAAAATAAATAAGATTCTTCTTGGTATATATACAGCTGGGCTACTAGAGGTATTACACCTCGCTAGAACAATAAAAAAAAATTCTTTAGTTTTAGGAATTATGTATAACTGAAGATAGAAAATAATAATACAATATAAAATATACTATAATTTAGTTAAAATGTAATTAATATTTAAAATAAATAATAAAATATTATAATAATATAATAATAATTACTATAATATAATAATAATAATAATAATAATAATAATAAAATAATTAATAATAAATAAGATTAATAATAATAATTAATGATAATAATAATATTAAATAATATAATAATATAATAATAATTAAATAATATAATATAATATAATATAATTATAATAATAATAATAATAATAATTAATAATTAATATATATTTATAATTATAATATAAATTATAAGTTAATAATAATATAATAATAATAATCATAATATAATAATAATAATAATGAATTAATAATAATATTCAATAATAATAATATAATATTAATAATAATGAGTGCAGAGTAATAATAATAATAATAATAAAATAATAATATAATAATAATAATTATTATACATAATAATAATTAATAATAATTGATAATGATCAATGTAATTCACGATATAATAATAAATAATAAAGTTTTTCAAGATTTTCATAATTCTTAACCTCTTACCTTTCATTACAGATAACTTTCGGTGCTTCCCACGTAATTCTTGATAAAACAAAAACAATTGCCTTCTAAAAAGCTGATCCAAGCCTGTTTCGTCCGCTCACGGGTTGGAACAGTTTTCAAGGGAATAATGAATTTAATTTATGAAACGAGCAAAAATTAAACTCAAAATATTAAATTATTACAAAAAATAATTAGTAAACATAAAACTAAAATTTAAATATACGAAAAATAAATGTGAAGTTGATAATTAAGATTGTCTTTTTTACCTTTTCTTCTATGTAAAAAATATTTAGGTAATCGACATTTCGTTATATTTTATATGAATGCCTGGTCTATGTTTTCTAATAAGACAAGGGACTTCCGCCAGCCTAAGATCCGCAAATTCCCTCTTTTTAATCAAATTTTGAAGTAAATTTAACTATTTCATTATTGTGTAATTTTTTTTATATTTCTTCCATGCATACTGGTGGTGTAATCTTAACTTGGTTTTGTACGCATGTTCTGCAACATTCGCGCCGGAAGGCGTATTCGTCGTTATAACCATGTAAAGTGGCCGTTACAATCCATCTCATATGCAATTGGAATTGGTATACGACGTTGGTACACTCACCAGCAGATGGTACAGTCACGACCAAGAAAGCAAGAAGACAACTTTGGTTGCTGGTAAACTTCTACTAGTGATTCCTTCGTTATTCTTCCCTTTGATAGTTTCTTTAAAATGATTTTCATCTTGATTCCCTCTTCATTTATTAACCAACCAACTTCGCTCTATGTAGACGTAGATAGATGAGGTTTTTAATTATCTTTGTCCTTTAGGATCGCCCCAATATTTAATGTAGTTTTTTCAGCGTTTTTTCTACTAAATATTGAGGAAGGCTATTAATTATTAAATTATCAACTTACACATTTTATTTTTCGTAAATTTTAATTTTTTAGTTTTATTTACTTGTTCAAGTAAGTTTTCTTAATACTTTTATGTAAGCTCATGAAAAGAACAAGGATCAGCAACCAATGGAAGGTCCACGTGAGCGGACGGAAGCTTGGATCATTTCAGATAGGCAATTGTTTTTGTTTTATCAAAATTTTCTGAGAATTTTGTAAAGAGCAAGAGAAGTCTTTAAGAATTATGTAGAAAAAGTCTGCAAAAAATATATATTAAAGACAAATTGTTGATTTTATTATATTCGAATAATAAATTAAAAATTATAATAATACATAATATATAATAATAATAATAATAATAATAATAATAATAATAATAATAATAATAATAATAATAATAATAATAATAATAATAATAATAATAATAATAATAATAATAATCTTCCATTTGTCAAATGGCAATTAACCAAATTTTTTTTTTATAAAACGTATTTCAGTACATTGTGATTTAATAAATCAAGGTTGGTGAAATGAAAGCAATAATTATTATTCTCGGCAAGTGTTTTATTGCAAACGAAACTTTTTAATTAGTGTCCTAATTCAGCAAAACAATAACTAATGATCATGAATTTCTACTACTAAAGTTCAATGTATTTTCTCAGATATATCATATA
>JABUQX010093611.1:0-25000 GCA_015478945.1 Trachelipus rathkii | reverse complement strand
TCCTGAAAGCCTGGGGTCTTCACTATAACTATAATAATTAGAATATTTAGTTAAGTAGTGGGATTTTACACAAGATTATTTTCAAGCTTGTTGAGAAAAGCTTGTTTTCTCAAGCTTAAAACTAGGCAGTTCACCAGCTTAAAGCTTTCTAGAATATGTTTAATTAAATGCACTGAACGATCCTCGTATATTAGAATATATGAAAATATACTTTGATGTTATATTAATTCTTGATTATCGAATAAATAATTAAATAAGTCGGCTTTTAACTTAGCACGAAGCTTAACTGCGAAAGATGTTTCCGGCACGAAGCCAAACAACGAATGATTTTTTAAAGCACCTTTACAGCTTGATCGCTTCAATATTTGAGAATCACTTTTTTGCCTTTGATTTCAAGCTGTAAAGGTGCTTTAAAAAATCATTCGTTGTTTGGCTTCGTGCCGGAAACATCTTTCGCAGTTAAGCTTCGTGCTAAGTTAAAAGCCGACTTTTTTAATTACAGCTTGAAATCAAAGGCAAAAAAGTGATTCTCAAATATTGAAGCGATCAAGCTGTAAAGGTGCTTATAGAGGCATATTATAGAGGCATATTAGGGGGCGCGTTTCATAAAAATTTGAAACTCGAAAATAAAACCATTAAATTATATTTATAAATGGTGTAAAGGAAAACCAAACAAAGCGCAAAATGTGTCAAAAAGAGATTATGATGGTATTGTATTGCTTTTTATAGAAGACAAACATCGGCGTAAACGGGAACGATCTAAATTCTGTAATCAGAAGTTTCCTTTTGATGTTAGGTCAGTGAAAATCAATAACAGTAAATCATTAGGAAATATAGAGTTTAGCGTTCTTCTCAACATTGACAAAAGATCAGGAGAAGATATCTATATATTGCCTAACCAGAATATCAGGAATCTGACCAGATCTACTACGTGTTTATTCTTCTTTCCAAGGAGATGCACAATGGCTTAGGAATTCTAATTGTTTATTTATTTATTTTTAAAGATAAGAGATCAAAAGAGTATTTGCTCTTTATTTTTCAGAATTAAAATCAAATTGATAATATCAATGACAATCAAAGTAATTTTCGGATAAGAATATATTGAAAAATTCATTGTTCTAAAAATGCTGCAGTCAGTAAAAGGGAAAAAATATAATATTGTTGAGAAATGGAACGAAATATGTTTTCTTTTTAAATTCAGTAATTGTTGTATTGAACTATTCTAAAACAGGAAAATATTTATAGTCGTCAAAAATGTTCTACATTTTTGTCCAATCTAAAAAGTAAAAGAATGTAGATCTATTTTGGAGGCAATTTTTAGATCAGAAATTGAGATTATGAAAGTAATTCATAATTATTGATTTTCGTCATGGACTTTTTCGGTTTTAGCTCCAAATCCGAAAAATGGTCATAATTATTTTTTATTTTTCAGTTGATTTGCGCTAAAATAAAAGCAAGCTACAGCTTTTCTGACCTCTAAAAGGTATATATATATATATATATATATATATATATATATATATATATATTATATATTTTTTTATATTATTATATATATATATATATATATATTATTATATATTTAATATAATTTATATTATAGCTTTATAATTGTATATTATATATATTTATATATAGTATTATATATATATATTATATAGTATATATTATATATTATTATATAATATAAAAGCAAAGATACAACTTTTATATATATATAAATATATATATATATATGATATATATATATATATATATATATTGATTTGTTTTATATTTTGATTTGGAAAAAAAAAATATTGTTTTTGAGATTTTTGAGTTGAGGTCCTGCGATCAAAATGACTTGAGACTTGAGCTATAAAAGGATTCTTCTATTTCCTAAAGAAATATCATAGTGGAATTTTGATATCTGAAACCAAATCTAAGAATGATCGAATTCAGAACCCAATTAATTATAAACGAATTTGAAAAAAAAAATCGATATTTTTTCTGTTCATCTGATCAACATGACATTATTATGCCCCAAATATTATTTGGTGAGTTGCACATCTTTTATGTATTTAGGTATTTTTTTTTTTTGTATATCTACCTTTTTTCCTTTTTACTATTCAGAACCCAATTAATTATAAACGAATTTGAAAAAAAAAATCGATATTTTTTCTGTTCATCTGATCAACATGACATTATTAGGGCTTCTGTAGTTGAGGCAAATGCACATTTTTTTTATTTAGATATTTTTTTTTTGTATATTTTGGTTTTGCCATAGTCATGGAACAAATTTTTTTTTTAATAATTCTTCAAAAAATTTTTGGGTATGCAAAAAATTATCAAAATATAAAAGACGTATCTCCCTCAACTACAAAATATAAGTACTGAAATTTTGATATTAATTGGATAAGTAAAAAAAAAAAAGAAAATTAAATTTTCCCAAAAATTTTTTTTAATTGTCGCAATTTTTATTTTTCAAAACCATTTTTAGTTGAGTTAGGAATTCGTCGATTATTAGGATTTGGTTTTAAATATCAAAAATTCAAAGTTATATTTTTTATTAAATAGAACCATCTTTGTATAATTAAAGTTTCAAATCATTTCGACAAAAATTGTTGGACGTCAACTACAAAATGTCAAACATTTTTCTTTCGAATGAAAATACAAGCAAATCAATAGACAAAAAAAAAAAAAAAAAAAAAAAAAAAAAAGAAACTTAAAATCGACATTTTAGTGGTCATAAAAAGCTGCCCTTTACTTTTTATTTGGTGTAAATCTGCAGAAAATTAAGAAAATTTTGACCATTTCCGGTTTGGATTAACGAAAATCCCCAAAGCCAAAATCAAAAATAGTCCATTTAAATTTTAAAGGCTTTAGAATATGTTTTGAAGTGTCATTACAAAATGCAATAAAATTGTTTAAGTATTGTTTGACCTCTTACAATACCCCTGGGAAAATCAATATTGACCAAGAATTGTTTAATTAAATTATTAAATGCAGTAGTAAATTCAAACCTTATGCTACTAAATATGCTAGGGTCATTTTGTGTGGAAAATCAATAAACTTTCAACATTCCAAAGGAAAAGCAGCAATAATACTCTCAAGTTAAAAAAAATATATATATTTTCCTAATGTGGAAGGGTAAGTAAATCTAAGACAAGGAAATTTATTTCATAAGTTTCATACCAATAACTTTAATGTTTCACTTTTGATTTTCTTTATGTATTTCCTTACATACAAAAATATTATATTGTGCACGGTTAAGAATTAATAATAAAAAAGACATAGAAGCCAGCGAAAATAACATACGGTACGCGAAACCCGCACAAACTTTATTAAAATTACTTTAATATAAAGGATAATACTACGTTTATACACCCGCGAAAAATAACCACACAAATACCACAGAAAAAAAAAACAAAGGAAAGATTCAACAACACAAAGACCAAAGATTGCTCCTTTTGTGTTAATCATGATCGTAATACACTGACCGAGATATTATACATCTTATAAAACTTAGAATTGTTTTGGTTTGTCTTTAAACCACCAAAAGCGCACTACACCCTTGATATCTTCCATTATATTATAAAAAATAATATAAACTCGAAATCACATTTCAGCATTCTCCCACACATTGTTAATAATGTTTTCATATCGTGCCAAGTACACACAACTCCCACTTCTATACTATACAGAACAAATGGCATCATGATAACCACAAAATGTACATAGGATCATAAATAATTATACTAACTACAATAAAATAATAATATAAATATATAGACTATATACTAATAATAGCTATAATAATAATGATAATAAACTAAGAAAACAAATAAAAAAAAATATAATATAAAAATAAAGTATATTCACTATTGTCATCTAATAGAATGGTCAACTATTGTACCCAATAATAAAATATTAGAAAAATAAAATAAATCAATAAAAATTATATATATATTAATAACAAGAAAAAAAAACAAAATAATATCACTTATCTATTAAAAATAAATATATAATATCACTAACCTAAATACTCAATTAAAAGCTATAAATAAAATTAATATAATAAAAACCTCAATATAAATATAATATACAAATAAAAATTATAAATATTTAATAACAGCCAATAATAATAAACTAAAAATACTAACGTTTCTCTACTACTAAACCATACCTAAATTAATAAAGAGCTTAACCCAAAAAAATCTAGAAAAAAATTACTAATGAACTATATATATGCTCGCTATAAGTAGCTGTGATATGTAAATAGATAGATGAAAAAACAATAAAAAAAACACCTCAAACCAAACTATAAATATGTGTGATGATGCGCGCATTGATATAGACACCCAATTTAGACATATACCTAATATGTGTGACTCGTAAAAGCGATATATACCAGGTCTATTCTCAAGGCCATGCCGCTATAAATCTTTAATACCATGATACACAAGATAATCATGAGGTTTTTTTTTTTCTACCCTGACGATTATATATTAATATATATAGTGGGTATATACCACTAAACAAAATAAGAAATCTACAACTAATATCATACAGAACAATACCACAAAACTCAAAATAACTAAATTAATATAACAAATATTAAAATATGAAAACTAATAATAATTAACTAAAATAAAAATAATAAAATATTTAATATAATAATATATATAATTATATAATAATTATAATAATATATATATTAATATATATATATAAATAAAATAATAAATAATAATATAATAATTCAGTAAGATGGGCATTAGTTACTCAAAAAGTAATTTTGTTTATCATTACTCACAATCTTGTGGAAAATCTTATAGCGAAAGTAACTGATTATACGTTATATTTACCGATTTTTTTTTGGAGAATGAAGACGAAATAGTAACTTTTAAATGTACGTTACTATTGCTTATGGACTACGACATATTATAAATTACGGTTGTCTTTGAAGGTATAATTTTAGGGTTGTGTATATGTAAAAATTTTCTAACATTATCACTTTATTATTAAATAAAAATATTGCAAAAATTATAAATAAATAAATTACATTCAAAAATATAATAATAAATATACAATAATTACAAACACAACAGGTATACATTTGTTTGTATATTCGTTTTGGGTATTCCTTATTGCGGGTTGCATTTCGATGTCTTCAAGATTCTGGTTGTTAACCCATGTAAAATTAATATTAAACACTTTAATTTAAGTGTATAAAAAGGGAACAGCAACATTGCTTGAAAAATAACCACTTCTAATTTAATTATCATTTATTAATTAATTACTTTACTTAAGATATTTATTTGATTAAAAATTAAAAATATATAAAATGAAATATGATAAGCAATTTTAAAATTATAGACAAAAAAATTATATTACATATATTTTATTTAGCAAAAATTTATAATATAAATAATGTCTCTTGATTAAATATATTTAAAGGTATTTCCAGATAATAACTTACATGAAACTTGATTTTATAACTGTAGCAAACACTGCGCAAAAACCTAATTTTGGTCCTGTACCTGGATCTGCAAAGACTGTCTAGGTTAGAGGTAGGAAGAGATAAGTCAACAAAATAGACAATCATTTACAGTAAACAAGAGACAAAAGAAAATAATACTCAAAAAGTTAAGCAACAAAAGCTATATATAAATATAAAACAGATACTGCAAGCTACGAAAAACCAGTATCAAAAAATCACATACATAAATATACTAAAAAAAAACTATAGTAATATACACATATAAAATCCTTATAGTTATTAATAATAATATACATATAAATATATTAACAATATAAAGAATAATAATAAAACATAACCTCATCACAATACTAAAAAGGTCATTAACACTACACTATAGTAATCAATTAAAGTATCCTCATAAATATACATAAAATAAATATATATAATATATACAGAGGCGACTCCTAGAGTCACAACGTACGAACTAACATAAGCCTCAAAGCACGAAAAGATTAAACCAATAACCACGCTGCATAATAAGATAAACTAATAATCAAATATTTTTGCATACCATGTTCAAAAGCTCACACAGTTACTCACTAAAAATTTAACTGATTTATATCATAAAAATATATGTACACTCAAGGAATACAATTAATAATAAGACGTATGTGCACAAAATTAAGAATCGACACAACCTGACGGGCGACACTCCAAGCGCCTAAGTAAAATAACGACTTTACTCAGCACATTAAAAACAGATGGACACGAGATGGCACAGACTCAATCCGACACCGCAAGAAACTCGCAAAATCGCAGAACGGAACCGATGGTGGTACGTGACATCTCATACGGAATACAGAAACACCTAGTTAAGTCATACACTCACCTACGTATCATAGTCAAGAAATACAAGTGGTAAAATGATGCACACAGGTATACATCTATAGAATAATAATTGCCACACCCGAAAAAAAAAGACTTAATTAACCAAAGAAGTTATTAAAAACCACACAACTCCAAAATATATAAAACAGAACATACTAAAATACTTAGAATAAATGGTAAGAAAGATAATATACATATATAGTAATATATAGTTATGATAAAAAAGATATTAATCACAATTATTATCGTAACATGAATCAAAAGTATAGTAAAACCGTTTATACAACAAGAAATAGAAGACAGATTTGACGAGGAACTGACATCACCAGTAAAGTCACAAAACCAAATAGGTACTCTCACCACGATAACTAAAACAACTGGAAATAATTATAAAACACCACACATAATAGACTCATAATGACATATAAAACCAAATAGAACGGTAATCAACTCTAGTATAATACTATTAATAAATAAATAAATACGATAATCCCTCACTACTATAAACTACTACTACTCACAGAAGCGGCGAATACGATAAACCTAACTGATAGAAATTAATACTGATATACAAAATATAAACTATAAAATAAGTAATTACAATATCAAACTAAGATCGTATCACAATATAATTATATAATAATTAATAAACGAAAGCGTAATAATCGCAAAAATAAAACTAATTCACCAACCAAAAAACTAAAATCCACACAACAAAACAATTAAATATTATATAATTATATATATATATATATATATATAAAACCCCAGCTAGTCTTATATATATATATAAACTCATAAATATTTATAAGGAAACGAGAGAAGAGAGAGAAAGAGAGCTAAAAGAGAGAAGCCGCAGCTCACGTAAAAAATCACCACTGAGACGTATGCCAAAAACTGATGTATACAGATTAACTATAATAAACTATAGTAGAAAATACAATATATCAATCATATATCCCAATATAAAAATCATATACATAACCGATAAAATATAATATAGATATATATATATAATATATATATAATATATATAAAATATAAATATATATAATATGATAATATATATTATAAAGTATATATTATAATAAACGTTGAATTTTTTAGCTGACCGAGGTGGTCAATGTCTGATTAATCAAACATTCAAAGATAAGTCGATCAAATTTGTTAATTAATGACAACTAAAAAAGTAACGAGAGGAAAAATAAACTGGAAGATTATTCGATAGTCAGGACAATTGATGAAAAACGTAAACGAGTCCGTTATCTACCACCCATCAAATAAACTAATTCAGTTACTAAGGGTGAGATATTATATAAAGGATCAGATGCCGTCAGCTAATATAAAATACATGTTGTAAAATAGTATGGAGTGGAGATGGAATCACAGAGAACCCTAGGTTGTATGATGAATATGATATATGTTTGCTTGAGCAGATTAACATCGCGAGAGCAAAGTTGTTTGAGTGAAGGCACGCTGTGGGAACAACAGAGTGAATAACCTTCACTATTATATCACTATACAAGTCGAATGATATATATCACCTAGCAAAAATAATAAAATAAATCTAAGACTGCAACTACGTAAAAGTAGCTATGACATATTATATACCGCCGAAAACTATAAAGTACCCTACTCCCTCACTAACCCTCAAGATGAGGGATATATATAATATGTAATGCACTATAAAAAATTGACTATATATATATATATATTAATATATATAATTAGAAATATAATAATATAAAATACTAAAGGGAGATTTATCCAACAAAATATTATCAGAAAAAACAATTATAATATAAATAATGAATAATATAATATATTATATATAATAAATATATTAATAATAATAATAATATATAATATTAATAATATTATTATAATATATATATATATGATAAATAATATATAATATAATATATATTTATAATATATATATTAATAAATAATAATAATATATAATATGTAAATATATAAATAAATAATATAATATAATATAAATATAAAATAATAATATATAGATAAATAATATATAATATATATATATATTTATATATATATATATATATATATATTACATTATTATATAATAATAATATATATATATTATAATATATATAAGATATATATAATATATATAATATATAAGAAAGAATAAATAGATATATATATATAGTAATATAATAAAGATATTATAATATATAATAAATAATATATTATAAAAATAGTAATATTAATATATATATAATAATATAGAAATATATAATAATATATAATATATATAAGATAAATCAGTCATTCACAGATCACTAGCTGTATACTAAAAAAATAATGAATAAAAACTATAAAATAAAGTAAAAAATATAAAACATAGTAGAATCAACCCATAAAAATAAAAACAAAAAGAACAAAAAAAGTAATAAACTAAATATATGATAAACGAAATACTTTAAAACGTTCTATGTCAATCATGTCCAAATAATATACATAAAATTAAACAATAATTTTCTGTGCGACAACATACATAAATAATATTAAAATATATATATCATATTATTACTATCAATAACATTTAAAATTGTTATATATACTCCTCATACTAATACAAATATATAAATATAATATAGAAAGAGTAACGACAGACACTTATGTTTCGACTTGAAACAGAACTCTCAGAAGAGAAAAAGAATTTACGAATACAATCTCAGAGATGGAATTACTATGGTAACGTGTTTAATGAATTTTCAAGGCAAAGCTTTTAGACAAACGATAAAAACAACGCAAGAACTAAGAATAAATAAATAAGCAGTAAAAACGATACCTAGAATGAGTAATGGAAGCGGTTGTAATTATAAGAAGAGAAATTAGTTAAATAGTTGAGAGAACAGGAGGAAGTGTTGTGATGCACTGAAAAGAGGTCATCTATATAAAGTGGCAAAGTTGCAATGTAGAGAAACAGGGTATAAAATGAAAAAAATGAAGTTTTGAAAAATAGAGTGAGCGAAGGGAGTTTTCTTCTAGTTACACGTACATTCTTGCCTTATGTTTATAGCTTATTATATTTTATAAGAAATGCAGAGTTGTTTTATCTGAAGAGGTTGGGAAATGGAGGGAGACATCATGGCATATGCGGATGATTTGGCGGTGTGAGTGAAAGTAGAGAAGGAATGGAAAGAATTAAGAGATGTTTCGCGGAAAAACTTGGAGCAAAGGGGCTACAAATGAACACTGAGAAAACTGAGGTGATGATGGTGAGCAGAGAGGGGGAGGAGGATTGGCATATTTTAGAGAAGCTTAACTCTAAAGTTTCAATAGTGTTTTAAAAATAAGTAGGAATCTAATGTCTGATTTAAATGAGTTTTATAAGTGAAAAACATTGTTGGAAGGAAAGACGATAATAGAAAAGGAGCGGAGGATTAAAGCTTTGATATAGAGAGTAGTGAGAATAGAGGAAACAACAAAGCGACTTATCTTTAGGTAAGTAGATGTGTACTTGTTCATGCTAAGTGTAGTAAATCCTATACACATAAACATAATATTAACGCCACATTAAAAGGTGGAGGAAAAAAATCTGCTTCTGCTATCAGTGTTCGATGATCGAGTGTCCCAGAATACCATTTTAAGACGAAATGCGGACTTTGCGAAGAAATTAGTAGAATGGAAATAAAAAAATGTAGCAAAACGTGATCCCATGCACAGCTTTGAAACATTGAACTATGAGGAAAACGGAAATGAAGAAAGGAAGCATGAGGGAAGGAGTTAATTTTTCGCACAAGCAACGTGTGTAATTTGGTTTCAGCTGAAGGTAGGTACCAAGGTGTTTTAACTCAACTCTGTAGTGCTAGACCCGAAGATGATAATGTCACAGCATCTATTAAATATATTTGTGATTATCTGGAGACAAACCAAGAGGAATGCCAATTTTCCTTAAAAGATATATTCAAAGATTAGAAGGGTTATATCCCCACCGATAAAACAATAAGAACCAAGCTACTTAGCAAATACGGTTAAGACATCATAATTTGCTTTCGAAGCATGGCATCCAACACATTATCTGCTTTCGAAATACCGGCTGTTTTAATTTAGCATCCAGTTGTCACGAAACACGAAAGCAAAATAAAGACGAGGAACGATTCAGAATTGTTGAAGCACCAGCAGACATGATTCGAGAAGACATCAGATCAAAGTTTCATGATAACAAATCTTATCCTGCATCAGATGCTTTTCTCGATAATGTTACAAGCGATATCCCTAAATCGCTTCAAGTTCTTCTGTAATCTATCATTATGAAGAACAAATGCGGAAACGAAGACAAATTGTAAACCAAAATAACCTCAACTGCACATGGAGTCATCGCTGCTACTAGGTCAAAATCTTTCATATTACCTGTTTACGTCGGTCTTGAAGCGCTCCTGTTTCGAAGGTACGGTTCGAGAGATAGATTTGGCTTGTGTTATCTGCTTTAGGATTTTGTGCTACGTACAAAGAGGTTAATAGGTTCGAGATTTCAACCTTCGAAGATCCGAAACCAACTGTTATAGTTGAAGACTCGTTCTCTCAATTTGTTTTTGGCAAAGTTGATGTTCATTGAAAAAGACGATCTACTGAAGTTAGAGACACCTTTCTCGCATCGTCTTTGAGGTAGAGGTAATATAGACCTATATAAATATAGAATGTGAGACATTCTCTCCTTATGCTTGACTTCGTCTTACTTAGACATAAATTGAGTACATCCTTTCCTTGAATAGGGCTCTGCCAGTGAGTGGTGGTATTAATTGTAAAATAATATATATATATATATTATAAGCGCGCTTTCTATTGCGAGATTTAGTAATATGTCACTGAGTATTTTTCATAAAATCACAATAAAAGCAGGACTTGGAAACATAAAAATCAAAAATCTCAACGAAAAAAAATTTAGTTTCAAGCGTAACTGAACTGTTAACCAGTAACCTTATATGGTTTTTCTAAAAATGGGAACGCTTGATTAATGTTAAAGTTTGGAATGGCTTTATGGAAAGAGTCACAACATTCAAGAATTAATCCAAATCGCTTATATTCTGTTTACCTTTTCTTAATTTCCCGTCAAGTATTTATTATACTATGTATACTATGCTTCTCACCACAGCTACAAAATGCAAATCATTAAGTCAAACCTATTATTTTGCGACATTTTATAAAATGCTTCATATCAATGCCTCTGATATAATAGCTTCCAGCAATAACAACTCCGAATTTAATTCAGAAATTTTCAGGCTTGGTGTCATTAAATATATTATGGATGGAAGTAGTTTAAAAGAGTTGTTCAATGTTGTGAATGTTGCTGTTTCCATAGGCAATATGTTATCAAGACATGTCTATTCAAGGGTTTCAAGAGGACATATATTGGGATAACCGGCATTGGCGAAGGTCTTTTTATCTATGATGAATATTAACTACAAAACATTTTACTTTATGGTAAATTTCTATAAGCTACTATACGTATTTAGACAAAAATTTTCTGGTATGAATATTATAATCTTTATAATCTCATTTTCTCATTATGCAGTATTTATTTTATTTCAATATTAAATTCCTTGTCATTTGTCACTTTATATATTTATTTCCTTTAGGTTTTTATTTTTTCCACCACACCAGATCTATAGGGTGATATGGAATGTTATCTAAATATGTACCTGTCTGATATCACACCACAACTGTTTCATTTGGTTTGGCATAACACCCTTTCCTCTATGACTTTTCAATGAACCATACCTGATATCGCTCTAAGGACACTCTGGGGAAACGATTTTACCAGCAGTGCCTATCTGACTAATCTGGATAACGCTCTCCTTGGATTTGGGAAGAGAGAGCCGGGCTTTTCCAGGTTTCCAAGTTTGATCTACTGACCTGGTACCTTTTTCTACCTCAGTAAGACAATACTGGGTTATTATAGGAGGAATAAGTTATAAAAGTGAGATCCCAATAGAGTACTTATTCCAAATCTGCAGTTGTATTTGAAAGTGATATGCCGAATTGGGTTTCCATTAACGTATGTCTAAGTTACTTAATATATTCGATACTACATTAAGATATATCGAACACTAAGAGTAGCTTAAAGAGCGGAGAGACCTGCGATGTAGTCGTGACCTGATAGGTTCTGAGGGAGGGAGGAGAGAAGATGTTTTCTGGGGGAATGCAGAGGGGACGACCACTTTATTGTACTATTATGCCTGTACAGAAACATCAATTATTTATGCCGACACTTATTACAATAGTTCTTCAGTATATAGTCTTTTTGCGTAGGATATAAATATTGAGATATGGTAGGTACAGATTAGGATATTTTCTCGTTGTCTCGATCTCACACAAGTGGTCACACTGGTATTAATTAAGTTAACTTTAAAAGATTTTTCACATAATATAGAGTAGCTTGAGCTTCAGAGAAAATCTTGACGTTATAATTTCTTATCCGTGTTAACAGGATATTTACAACGTAAAAGGTAAAATAGATGTCCTTATTTGGAATGACTATGTCTCAAATGAGAATTTCTCAATTATCTATGTGTAGCTACTTACCGAAATCCGAAGCAATCTGAATTGTTCTACTATACAGAAAGGTAAATTTAAATAAGTCTATGTGTGTAACAATTTATAAATGGATAAACACGCTTAAGTGAATGTGATGTCACATAGGTAGTATTTTTCTTTCTGAGATTAACATCAGGCAAAATTGTGGTTCCGTATACCGAGGAGTTTATGAACAGCACCGATTCTTATGGGATCTCAAACATAATTATACCTTATATGACCGGGAAGCTTTTCAATACATGCACGCTGGAATTAGGAAAAGAGAGGCCCCTTTAGTGCTTGTAAAAATCTATACTTATCTTAAATTTTCGTACTCTGACTAATCAAAGCAACTAGTATATATTTATACCAGCTGGTTTGATAACTGGGATGGGCAATTATTACTACCATATAGGGAAGAGGAGAGAGAGAGAGGGTAAGCAGTAAGTTTGATATCTACTTGCTATTTTTCTTGTTGTACTCTTAACGTCAGTTGTCAAAGACATATTTGTATTTAGAAATATGAGATCACTAAATAATTCTGAGACTGCTAAAAGGCACGATTATATCTGACGATATTACAATACAATGTCTTTTCTAGCAGAATCACTTAAACGAACTTAATCAGGGTATAGACCCTCTGAGATAATATTACTAATTATTTCTATCGTAGAGAGAGCGTTAATCGTCTTTTAATACAAGCATACTAAGTAAACTACCATTTATTTGTATTTAGAAAGATCCTCTGTATGGGTCATATGAGCCTTTAGCTTTATTTTTAACTAAATTCGATCAATTTCACCAAAGATGCTTATCAAAAAGGCAAAATTGAGTGTTAGAAGCTTTGCGAAATAACGGAAGAATGTGTAATCCGTCCATGCAGGTAAGAACATGAAAGCAAACATTTTCCATGACTCACTTTACAATCGATAACTCTCATACAGAAATCTATTTAAGAAACGGTCTCTCTGTATACAATTTTTTGTTGAGTTCACACCTAAAGCTTTAAAGCATATAGTCGATTTTTACTAGAAACTCGATATCATATTGATGAGGAAAAATAAAAGACATGATATCCAAGAAATCGTGTTTGGATGTGAACACATATGAAATGAAACATTTAATATATAATGAATATGTACGATCTTTAAAATATTGAGGTGAATATATACAAGCTGTCCGTTTGTATACCACCGTACATCCTCAGAGGAGGAGTCAAACTTAATGGAGGAGTATATTTAAATTTACCTTCGACAGAATGGAAGAACAACAGAAACAAAGTGATTATTATTTTTTGGATGAATATTTGTAACGCTTCGATACCAATTAATATTGCATATAGGTTTCAGGTTGCACAAAAGGACATCCCCATTACGTCCAAAGCCACCCAACCCTTTTAGCCGTCACTAACCATGCGACGTCTCACCATCTTACTTCACCTCTGGGTATTAAACTCGAACAATCAGATTAATTGTTAGTTATTTATTTAATTTTTTTCTAATTACCTTTATATTCATTTACTGGATCGTTCATTTTGCAATAAATTAGAATGAATCTATCTTCTAGTACCTTAACCACATATGACAACATTTATTACCAATATAAACTAGTAAATAATTTCTTATTTTCCATTTCGTTTGTTTACATTTTTCATTTTTTTCGAGGTCACCAGTGGTCAACGGTCTATCCTTTATATGGTCCTATATTATGATAACAAATTTTTCAATTGAAGGAGTACCCCAAATAATGGAGCAAATAACTGGTATAGCTAAAGCGTCAAGCAAAAAATTCAAAAAGCATAGAATTAAACCACTCACCCATTTATATATTATAATATATATATTTATATATTATATATAATATAATATTATTAAATATTATATATATAATTATATTATATATATATATCTTATATATATATTAATTATATATATATATATATAATATTATATACTATAATTATATATATATATTATTCTAATATATTATTATATAATATACTATATATATATTTATATATTATTATATTATTTATATATATATATATATATATAATATGAGTATTTATATTTTTTTAGTATATACCTATATTTAAGTATTATATTATAATATATTTATATATAATATATATATATATGATAATATATAATTATATATATATATATATATTATTATAATTCAGTATATATTTATATATATTATTATAATATTGTTAATATTTATTATTTTAGTTATTATTTAGTATTTATTATTATATTATTTATTATTATTATTATATATTAATTATTTATAATATTATTGTTATTATAAAAACTCCTTTCAAAGCATAAAAATATATAATAAAATATAATAGTTATAAATATAACAAAACGCATTAAAATACATATATTATATTATTTATTTATTTTATATTTTATATTATATATATATATTATATAATATATATATATATATTAATATATATATTATATAATAATATAATAAATAATATCAAAATATATCTAACCCTATAAATAATATAAAAGAAAATATAAAAAAATATTATATATAAAGGTATATGTATGTGTATGCATGTATCTATATTTATATTACTATATTTATAATATAGTAGTTTGGGTTATTTGCTATCACTACCACTATCTTTACAAGGAATGCCTAATGCATGCCTCGGTTGAAGGTCTGTGTATTCCGCCGTAAGCGTCTTCTATTCTTCCGGTGAATAATAGTATGAATTGGTATGGGTACATGGAATGTCCAAGGACAGAAATTGATGAAGAAGAAAGACAATGTTGAGGTGATGGAATGTATTTAGAAAGGGTAAATTTGAAATGCTCGCTGATATGTCAGTTTGTTGAAACATAAGATGAAACTAAGAGAAAATGATGAAAATGAGTGCGTGTGGATGTGAGTGTGGATAGTGGTGAGTGGTAGGATGGGATGTGGGGTGTGGTTGTGGTGTTGTGTGGTGTGGTGGTGTGGGTGGTGTGTGTTGGTGTGGTGTTGGTGTGTGTGTGGTGTGGTGTGGTGTGGTGTGTGTGTGGTGTGGTGTGGTGTGGTGTGGTGTGAAATGTGTTATGTGCTTGTGTGGAAAAGAATGAAGGGGAGAGAAGGAGTTGCAATTATATTATAAGTGACCTGTAGTAAACATTGAGCCTATGGTGGATTTTCGTTTGTGTGAGAATCTAGAATTTTTTAATTTGTTAAATTTAAGTTTGAAAAGGATCAATGTGTATGTGTTAGGTTTGTGAATCATAGGTCCATCTGAGGTTAAGGTTGAAGAGAGTGCGTTTCTGGGATAATTTGAACATGATTGTTTTTGGAATGGACTTGGTAAGGAAGCTTCAAAATTGAATTGTGTTGGGTAACCTAAATAGTTGGATAGGTGATCAAAAAAAGATGGTATTACAGGTGGCTTGGGGTGTCGGGAGAAACTGAGAATGGTAGGAAGGTGATTGATTTCTGTGAGGAGGGAGGTATGTGTGTAGGTAATGCTTTCTTATTAAAAGCAAGGGAAATTCATAGTTAGCTAGATATTGGTATAGTGGTAGAAGATGGGTAATCTGAAGTGAAAAGTATGACTGATTTTGTGTTGGTGAATGATTGTTGAAGTATATATTGGATGTTAAATCAGTGAGGGGGTTAGGAATCTGGGAATTAATGTAGATTTAAACGGAACTTCGTTCATATGTACTTATTGGTGAACTGTGTGACGTCATACTCTGACGTGAGAGTTTGCAAAAGTGACGTATACTATGACGTCAGACTCAGCGTATGTTATATTTTTGTGAGTTTTGATATATAATATATATATATATATATTATATTAATATATTATATTTTATATATATATATATATTTATATATATACTATATTATATCTATTATATAATATATATTATTTTATTTATATTTTGTGAGGAAAAATCAATGATTCGATAGTTGAGTATAAAGTGTAGGAAAATCTGAGCAATAAAATTGCCACATCACACGGCTAAGCCCCCGACGACCCTGCACAACATCGCGCCGGATAATCCCTAAATCCGCGACCTCCCCATCGCGCCACCAAATACTCTCTACCTTTAGTTCTTCCTACTTCTCAGTCTCTTCGAAGACTAACTGTTGTTCCCCTCTGTGAACACATCCGTGTATTCTAATGACTACATATACCTCCGTCTAATTTCACATCATGCTTTTCCCAACTCCCGATCCTTCCACACTCACTCTCACACGCACACAGTCACCTCCCTTATTTCTTGATTGCAATCATATACAAGTTAATATGGTTGGAAGAGAAAAGAGTTGTATACACTGGGGCTGATGATTGTGTAGGTGGTGAGGTTGTGAAGCTAGACAAGGGGGCGGGAGATGAATATTTTAACTTTTCTTCAATTCTGACGAAATATCTCAATTTTTTTCGGTTTGCACAGATAAAATAATTCTTATTGCGCTTTGCTTTGATTTGTTAGATTTAGAGTATGAATAGATTTTGATATATATTCTTTTTTTGAAAATCAATTTACCCAATATGATGTTCTCAATATTGTTGTAGGTATATTATATTTATATATTTATATTATTAGTTATTATATTTATATTTTTATTTATTTTATATTATTATTATTATTATATATACTTATAATATATATTATATATAGGTATATATTGATATTTTATAGTATATATATATATATATATTATATATATATTATATATATATATATATATATATCATATATATATATATAAGTATATAATATATATATAAATCAAAAATTATTTGTTTTCTAAATATTTATTTTTCTTATTCAATGTTTAAATATTTCACAATTTTTTTTTACTTAAAAAAATTGTTCTGGGTTTAGGTTAAAACAACGACGAGTTATTAAGGGGATTAAGGTATTAAGGGGGGGGGATGTCGACAAAATAAATCTAAAAAGCAATATTAGGTGAAAGGCTTGTGCTGTAAGTGAATTTTAACGTTTTATGGTTTTCCCTATGTTCAGCATTAGATTTTAGGTTATGATAAAATGTGGTTAGGTAGACACAGAGTATGAAATATATAATATATATTATATAATATAATATAATATATATATAATATATATATATACTAATAAATATATAACCCTACCCATTAATATAACTAATATATTAATTATTTATAATTATATTTATTTATTAATATTATATTAATTACCGTATATAATTTATATATTAATGATAATAAGTAAATTATATATATATATATAGTAATATATATAATATATATATTTTTATTAATAAATACTATATAATAAATATAATAAAATAATATTAGTATATATATATATAATATATGTTATATATATCTTAATAAATATAATATTATATATATTTATTAAAAAAGAATAGCCAAATGAGATTCAACTCGGACTTTTGCCAATCATTCAAAATATATATATTTATTTTTATATTTATTAATATATAAAATATAAAATTGAATAAAATAATAATATATATATATATAAATGAAAATAATATAATTATATATATAATATAAATATAATAATATTATTATATATTTTTTATATATTGTATATATGTACTAATAATAAATAATATAAATAAAAATAAATATATATATTATATTTAATAAAACACTAAATGTTTTGATCTTGAGAATGCGTAAACCTACGATAAACATTCTGAACGTCACATTTGTAAATATATCGGGACGCAACTATTAGAACTCTCTGACGTTAAAATCTATTTAAAACGTACAACGGCCTTCAGGATGTATCTACAAATACAAAACGAAATTCCGTTTGTAAAGTAAAATCTTAATCAACTGGAAAACAAGAGTGATTATCTGGATCAAATTAATGTTTATTATTTTATTGTAAATTAAGGTTAGTGGAGGGGCTTGGATGGAAGATGGAGTGATTTAAGAGAGGAATTTTTGTAGATTAATGATGTTGAGAAGTTTTAATTAGTAGAACAGGTAAAAGGATACAGATTATTTTATAAGTAGCCCTTTGCAAAATAATCAAAATTGAAAATGTATGAAAAAGTTGAGACTTGTCAACAAAATCTTTGGTAGGCTTTAAATGAAGGAATGCTGTGATTAATTAGCGCAAAAGATACGTAGTGTGGATAAGATGTTAAAGTAGGAAGGATAGATATGTTATAAGTGAGTTAATGTGGAATGACAAGAGTGTGATGCATTAGTGGTTTAAAAGTTAAAAAAAAGAAGCGTGGTTGTGAATAGATAGGCTAAAATGCCAATTAGAATGAAGGTTTTTCAAAAAGAAAAGAGATTCACTGATCTCTGCCTTGAGGGAGCTTACGTCAATCCGTAAATTTGGCATTATCTGAAGGAGGAAAAATAGTAGGTAAATTGAGAAGGCTTGGATAGTAAGGATAAAGTAAGGACTTACAAAAATGAAAATAGGAAAAAGACTTTTTTTATATGAAAGGAGAAGCGACGAAAGGCTAAGAATAGAGAAATTAAGGGGATATTCTGCTTAGAATTATTCAAATATAATAAGGAATAAGATAGTGAAGGAAGTGTAAGGAAGGAAAACACCGACATTGAAAATTTGTCCATATATTATGGCAGATTTAAGAAGAGGTGATAGTGATATTGTGTATTGTGTTTCTTGTTGGTGATAGAAGGAATAGGTTTACTTTTTTTTGGATGAAGGAAATGACTTTAGTTAAGATTGGAGAGGAGAGGTAATGGAGCATTAGAGAAGTGAGAAAGTTTGAATGAATGTGTTATTTGCTAGTAATATGATGAAATTTACTGGTTGAAATGATAGAGAACGGATGGGAGATGATGTTAAATTTGAAAGTCGGAATTTGAGAAAGTTGTGTAAACTAAAAACGTTATAATGGAGGAGTATAAATAAGTTCACCGAATGGGATACATAAGGAGAGGATAAAAGAAACAGATAACAATCAAAAAGTACAACTTAATAATAAAAGAGAGAGTAAGAGTAGGAATAAATAGGGTTCATCTGTAGGAATTTAATGGGAAGAATTATAGTATAATTGAGTGCTTGTAATGTGGAAGAAATTATGACATGAAATATTAGGTCGAAAAGTTAGAAAAAACAGGGATTTTATGAAGAAGACGTATTCTGATTGGTGATAAGAGCCCTTTAATCAAGGTGCCTTTAGAAGTGGTAGATTTTTTTTTTTTTTAAAGGTGAAAACCTTTAATATTTTTGAAAACAATAATTTTAGAAAATTGAGAGAAGAAGAACGAATTTAATATTGTTTAATTTTAGAGTTTATGGATAGTCAATCAGTTGTCTGTGGATAAGGAAAATATAAATTTTTATTGGAAAGAAAGAACTCTAATGGCCAGGAATGGAGATAAGATGAATATAATGGTTAGTTACCAGTGGAATAAAGAGGACTATATTATGAATGGCAAATCAATAAGTATGTCTGTAATAGAATATTTTTAAGTGAATAGTGTGTTAAGAATATTAAATGGGAGTAGAAAATAGATATGGAAATATTAAAAATTAAAAATATAGCGAAGTGAGGCAGGGATTGTTGTTTCTCATCTTCCATATGGTTTTTTTCATTTTAATAATATTTAAATTGGTTAATTTAGATTTGGTTATGGTAAATGAGGTTATGAATAAGTAATTAGAGGGAATGGGTAGAACAGGAAGAGGATGTTTAGATGATGGAAATATGAAGGTGGGGAAGAGGAGTGGAGGGGTTAGTCGCGTTAAAATATTATATTGCGGATGATTTTGGTCTGTGTGGCTATTCTTACAAAAGAGTTTGTGAAAGATTGGTAGAGGGGATTTTGGCAGGGTTTTAAAAGGATGGATTTTGAAAGTAAGCGTTAAATAAGAGTAAAAGGTTATCGTTTGTGAGCGAGGAATATGTCCTCCGATGTAAATGTTAATGTTGGATGGTGGCAGCTGGAACAAGTGTCTGAGTTTCCTAACCACTTCTTATGCATCATCATCGTTGGATGAAACCAAGGCACCCACTGACTGAAGGCTAACTAACAGATCGATTGTTCATTCATTTATGTAAAGCAATCCAATTTGCTGGTTGTAATTTAAATCCTTGTGGATTGTTTAATAGGACTAAGTCTCGAAGTGTCTTCTATGGGTCTTTACATCGATGGTATTGTTGTTACTCTCGTGTTATATTGTTATATGTAGGAAACTATGAGTGCTGGAATAAGAGGTAATAGATACAAAGTACAATGTGTTCATGTAAACAATCATATTCTTTAGGGTGTGTTAGATGTGAGAAGAAATTGACAAAATGAGGAATGAACGCATTAGGGAGTTTGTGTGGTGTGAAGAAATGGGTAAATGGGAGAATAAATAAAAGTCCGTTGAGATGGGTTGGTCATGCCCTCGGAAAATTTGGAATGAATAAATCGGTTTGGTTAGAAGCTGATTTATAAAGTGGTGAGTTGTGCTGGAATCAAGTCCGGTTGGGAAATCCGAAAAAAGAGTGGAATTGAGTCAGTACAAGGAATGTCCTGGATAGGACGATGAATTGTGAGTTTTTGGGCGTGTCGAGGAAGAAATTGTGCATAAATAGGAGTGAATGGCGGGGTTTCTTTTGTGAGCTTTGGTATGATTGTGAACCTCACCTGGGGTAAGGGTGAACCCTACTCCTTGCACCCTAGATGCCACAGTGAGGGGTCCGCCATCCGCGGTCCCGTGAAAGCCCTGGGGCTGGATTTTCCTGAATCTGCGACGAGTTCCTCTTAAGGACCTTCAAAGAGCCGGTAGCTAGGCCTTTTCTTTCGACTTTGTCAGACCTCCTTCTACTACCTGTCTCTGTTTCCAGTGCTAATGTAGCGAACCTCTTACCCCCAGTCTTGAGGGAAAAAAGGTGTAATAAAAGTGATGATGATGAACGATGATGATAATATATACCTATATATAATATATTATATATTATATTATTTATATATATATATATATTATTTTTATATATATATTTATATTAATATATTATATTAATATTCTATATTTATTATATTATATATTTATCATTTGGACTATCCAGAAATTTTTTTTCGGGGGGGCCAAAAAAATCGTTCTTTTATATTATATATATTATATATATATATTTGACTATATACTATTATATTATTGTTATTACTATACTATAATATATAATATATATATAAGGGTATATATAATATAATAAATAATAAATACTACTTACCACTTATATTATATATATATATATTATACTTCATATATGATATATAATATAAAATATATAATATAATATATATTATATGAGATAAAGATATAATATATATATATAAGTGAGAAAGAGATGAAAACATGAAAATTGCATAAGAAAGTAAATTAAATTTATTGATATTTAATTAAAAATAATCAATAACTAAATTTTTAAAATTTATAAGTCGGCCCTAGACATGAGACATAAATGGCAACACTACAACCACACGCTCTTCGGCCCTAATCCCGCCACCACAACTTGCAAGTCCACCCAAAATTTAAAAACCTCTCTCCTAATGCTTGATATTAAATCATCCAAATGGTATAAAAATGGATGTCGGAAGTAGGAATGTTGGGTCTGGTACAGTTTTGGGAATTTGTTAATTCTTGGTACAGCAATTTCCAACCCAGCTTAGAATTTCCAGATGCGCTTACACATCTTCGCTAAAATAGGCTGAAAGTTGCCTAATGTGAGATTTTCTTGAGTGGTTTTCAAGTTTAGTTTTACTAATGGACCTACGAGATTTACCATCAAATGGTAATTTGAGATTATATGTAGAAATTGAATTTAACTTCTGCGACTTTTAGGTATTATTGAACGAAGTATGAATGACTGTTTAAAGTTTTTTAGGTGTCTAAGGTAAGAGATTTCGGGGGGGCGTGCCAGTGGCCCCGCCTGGCCGCTTCCCCTATTACGCCTACTTGTTATTTTATATATTATATTATTATTATATTTTATTATATATTTATTTATTATATTTTTTTTATTATATTTTAATTATCTATAACTATATATATAGCCTAATACATACGTACTCATACTACTACTACTACCCTACCTACTACTACTACTATATATACTATACTATATACTAACCTATAATCACTATATATACTATATATCATATACTATATTCAACCCTCTGCTCTGGACTTTGAAACGTTGTTGAATCACTCTTATGCTGACCTTATGACATCACGAGGGCTATTCCATTTGTAAAACATTTAAAAATCGAAAGAAAACATTAGAATAAAATGAAATATATTTAGCTAGCTTTTAGCAATATGTATGAACTCTCGGTTTACTAACAGCAATACGGTTTTTTTAAGCTTTTCAGTTTTATATTGTTACCTATAATGGGTGGGAAAAATCCAAAACTTGGTAAACTTTGAACTTTGGACTTTCTAACTCTCTACCAAACATTCCCCCAGGTACTTTTGTTTCTTTTTATATTTGTCACTTCTTGATATTTTATATGTCAAAATATAGTTATGAATGCATATTTACAAATTTTATATCTAAATATTGCCAGATTATTAAAGTAAACTTCTTCAAATAATAAAAACTAAATACTTATAAAGGAGAGGAAAAATTAAAAATAAAAAATATAAATTTAAACATGAGTCTAATGGCTAAATCTCTTCGGGTGAGAACATACTCAGCCTTTAAAGAGAAGAATATTTATTCAAGAGGAAAAAAAAGGGGGGGGTTTTCGCCAGACGAGACAACAGAATTTATGGACCAAATAAACAAGCTGGAAAAACCGATGACAATGAGAAGAATTCCACAGAACAAAGGTGCTAGCATATTTTTAATTTTGGTCGTTACTTTTACTGCCAAACTTATATGATAAGATTTGCTACTTCAATGAGCATTAAATCTTTTATGCACTTTTAACGTTTTGAATTGTAAACAAAAACAGCCTCCAATTAGTATTTGTCTAGCTGACTAAATTATTCACGTTTCTTAATTTTCAGAGCGCAAACATTTCTAACCTATTTCAGAATTTGGTCTCTGAATGATCACCTGCAAGGATCTCGGAAACTTATCCTCGTCTATTCAGCTATTACTTGATTCTTATTCATTATCTCATTCATTATTCATTACTTATCTCCATTTATTATTCACTCTATTCATTATCACTTCCATCTATACTCTATTATTATTAATTATTACTCTAGTTGGAAGTAATGTGATGTGATTAGTGTATTATATTATTTATTACTGATTTTATTTACCTGTAAATTATTATTATTTTATTATTATTATTATTATTTATTTATTCATTCATTATCTCCCACTTAATTGGAGGTTATTATTCATTCCACACTGTGGATTATTGTGATGTATTATGAGTGATAAAGTGATGTGTTATTAGTGTAAATGAGGAAGGGCAGTATAATAATTGATTTTGGGTGTTTTTATTAATTTCGAGTTTGTATCATTCTCTTACTCATTCTTCCACCTTGGGGATTGATTAGTTAATTGATTGATTGAGTATGGTATTGGATGTATGTATTATTATTATGGTATGTGATGGTATTAATATTATTGAGTATTGATTGATTAATTAATGGGGGTATTGATTAATTGGATTATTATTATTAATATTAATCCATTTTATCTAAAATTAATAAAAATTCTGTATTATTACTTACTTAAATCTTAATTGGGATTATTTCTTTATCATGTTAATAATGCAAACGAAAATCATATTGTAAAATATTATTATTATATATTATTATTATTATTATTATTATTAATTATTATTATTAATTGATTAATTATTATTATTATTATTAATTAATTAATTTAATTATTATCATATCAACATCTATCCCTTCACTCTACTTCTATCTACCTCGTCATCCCCTATTAATCTCATTCCATTATCTCACTTATTTTTTATTATTTATTATTATTAGTTATTTATTATTATGTATTATTATTATTGATTATGTATGTCTATCCTATTACCTTATCTCACTTCCTCATCTTACTCTATCTCACTTCATCTCATTCCAATTATTATTATTATTTATTTTATTATTATTGATGGATTATAATTATTATTAATTATTTATTTATTAT
>JABUQX010093610.1:47500-50565 GCA_015478945.1 Trachelipus rathkii | reverse complement strand
CTAGTGCGATGTATCCTATGTGACGGAATATACCCGAGTTTTAGAGGGTTTAGTATGTTTTAGGGTATAGTGATTCGAATCCCGTGGTTTATAAAGGGTTCGAAGCACTCCTAGCATGGTTTAGCATTAGACATCACCCCTACCCCCCTTTTCTAATGCACCTGTACAACATTTTTGTTTCTGGAGCTATGAAGCTGGGCTCGGTTATTGTCTAAGTAGGTTTGAGGTAATATGCGAGTCGATTGCAGATGTTTGCCGAGCGCGCGTTTTCAAACCGTGCGTTTTAGAACGCACCAACATGCGTTTTTCATAGAAGGCGTACCCTTCGTCAAAAACCTATCATGACGGGTGTCAAACAGGGGTAGAATGTCTCAAAAATGAGATTCCCGTAGTTACTTTCCCGAACGCCAGAGGTCCCCATGCCCCGCCGCGGGTATTTATTTGGTGTAAACGACACCAATTATCACATCTTAGCAAAAGAGGTGTTAGAGACATCGTATCCTCTTCAAACTTGGCAAGCGTTCTTTATATGTTGCAACATTGTTGCATCCATTGTTTCAAGCCGTTACGTCAAAGGGGGGTGGGGGTCCCCGCCCCCCAAAAACCTAAAAATAGACTTAGAAAGCTGAAATTTGGTGAGTGTATAGAAGAGAATAAATGAAATAGAATGGCTATGTTAAATTAATTGGCGAACTATATGGGCCGGAGCCGGAGCTGGTGACTGCGGTGCCAGAATGGAATTCTGGTTCCAACCACCTATTAGGACAAATGAGGTGTCTACATATATGTTTTCAATGGTGTAGAACTCATTTTTGAGGGTTTCAGTTGGCCTAGCTGGTTCTAGCTTCTAGCACGACATGTCCTACATCCTAGAATACACCCCATATTAGTACCTACCCTATGTTATAAGGTACGTGGAGTCGATTGGTGTATATTAGAAGGTGTTAGGATGCATCCTTCTACGAGTTAGTATCCAATCCCTTTTCTAGCACTTCTAGCAAGCGTGACCTACATCATAGAATACACCTGATATAGTGTCTTAACCCCTATGTTTGGTATGATGATTCGATTGGTATGTATTAGAAGTTGTTAGGATGGTTCCTTCTATGAGTTAGTACCCCTACCCCCTTTTTCTAGTGCATGTATTCAACTTTGTTATGTTCGAGCTAGAGAGTTGAACTTGTTGTCTACCTCTATGTTTCGAGGTATACCGAGTTGATTTCTGCCATTACAGAGTGGATCGATGCTTTCCTTAAGGTCTTTTGCACCGGTGCTGCGGTGCTCATTTATATTTTTGTTTTTTAAAGGCTTTTCTGGTTAAAGATATTCTCTTCAAACTGGCTACCATGGTTAATAAAGGTGCCGTCTGCCTGGGCCCGAGGTTTCCCGTCGCTGCGTCCAAGGAAGGGGGGAAGGGGTCTGAGCCCCCAAACCAGCGAAAAGGTTTTTAGAGATTGAAATTTGGTGAGGAAAGAGAAAATAAATGAAATAGAAGTAATGAAGTCTATGTGACGGAGCACATGAAGCCGGAGCCGGAGCCGGATCGGAGTTTGTGTGATTGCGGAGTCAGACTGGAATTCTGACTCCAGCTGCATACTGAGTCAATTGATGTGTGTTTATATATGTTTCAAAGGACATAGATTCCGAATTTTGGGGTTTCATAACCTCCAAAATGAGTTTGAACCCTCGTGAGAAGGAGGAGGAGGAGGAGGAAGAAGAAGAAGAAGAAGAAGAAGAAGAAGAAGAAGAAGAAGAAGAAGAAGAAGAAGAAGAAGAAGAAGAAGAAGAAGAAGAAGGAGAAAGAAGAATAAGAAAGAAGAAGAATATGTTTAGTTAGAGGTCGTATACATTTTTTTCAAACTGAGACATTTTTATTTATAGAAAACCTGTTTCATTACCAAAGTTAAAGTTAAAGTTATAGATTAAAGTTAAGTTAAAGTTAAATTTTCATCTTGAAGATAAGCTTTATATTTTTCATGTATTAAATAAAAAATTTTTTTTTTTTTTATTTTTTTTTTGAAAAACATTTTTGTTTTTTGAAAAACATTTTTGTTTTTTGAAAAACATTTTCTTTTGATGAAAAACATTTTCTTTTGATGAAAAACATTTTTATTTTTGAAAAACATTTTTTAAAAAACATTGTTTCTAGAAAAAAGTTGTCAAATTTCCACGAAAAACTGATTTTAGGGACCATAAAGCAATAAAGCCAGTAAAAACTTACAAGCAAATTAGCCACCAGGGGGTTGCCCAACCCACCCTCACCCCCCTCATGTTTTACTGTTTTACTGCTTTACCATACTTATATTAATAAAAATATATATATCCCTCATTTTTTTTACAAACTTAAACACAACATAATAATAATAGTATGGGTGAGTTAAAACAAGATTTTTAAAAAAAATAATTTTACTGAAAAAGTGTATTATTTAAATATAAAGAATATATATATATATATATATATATATATATATATATATATATATATATATATATATATATATATATATATATATATATATATAATATATATTATATATATATATATATATATGATAATAATATATATATTATATATATATATACAATATTGTTACAAAGGTATTTTTAAAATATTACAGAACACATACACATGTTATATATATTATATTATATAATAATATAATATATATATATTATATATAATATATTAATATATATATATATTAATAATATATATTATATATATATTAACGAGAATATTACACAATGTTGTTTACATACATATATATTTAAAATATTACAGAACACACAAGTTTTTAAATATATATATATATATATATATATATATATATATATATATATATATATATATATATAATATATATATATATATTTAGATATAGATATATTTATATATATATAATATATATATATATATATATATATATATATATATATATATATTAATACATTTGCGCCGAACACATGGGGTGAAGTTGAAACTGTGCATTCTCTATATAAGTCTCCAAAGCTCCTATTCCTTTTGAAATAACATAGGAATAAATATCTCGAGATGCATCAACCCA
>JABUQX010093610.1:35000-40000 GCA_015478945.1 Trachelipus rathkii | reverse complement strand
ACCATGCCAAATCTCTATCATATATAAATATATTTCCTTTACCGAATATTTTTAGTTTAAATTCGGTTTAGGACCCATTAAGTTTAGGTTATGATAAGTTTTCTTAAGTATACAGAAAATCTGTCTACTTAACATAACTTATCATATCCTTACTTATTTTTCGAACGTAAAAAGAAATAATATATGAAAACACCGAATAACGTTGCTTATAAATATATGGTAATTGTGGCAATTTTTTATTAACATGTGACAACGTTGCTTCATGCCCATTTCAAAACATCGATTAGTTTTTTTTTTAAAAATATCGATCTTTTTAGATTACTCTAAATTTAACTATTACCTAACTTATTAATTCTGAAACTTTAGTTCTAGGGAAGTCATTAAATTTCTCCGAAATAACTTCCCTGTAATGTATTATATCCTTTAATATAGTGTTTAGTGGGGCCGCGTCTTTCATTAGCCGCACTAAGCCAAGGTCTTTTAGGTGAGAAAAGGAAAGATCGTTCATCACTATCATTTCTGCATATTTACTATCCATCACTTATGCTATTTTCGTTTTTAACCTTCCATATCTTGGTATTCAATTAAGGTGGTGTCGAAAAGTTCCGATTGAGTTTCGGAACACATAAAATCTTAGATCAGTTTTTTTATAACCTTTTTTAGCCATGACCCAAAATCACCTAGACGTTCAACTTCGCGGCTCATGGGTCTATTTAAAAAAAAAAAAAAAAAAAAAAAAAGTTTAATATTCTTTCATTGTTGCACAGAGTGTAACATAATTTCGTTTTTTTCCATGAGTTAAACTCGGTTTAAAAATTTAAACAAAAAAAAGAAAACTAATTTTTTTTGACCAGATGAAGCTATCCATCTCGAAAGTCCCGCTGACAAAGGTTTGGGGAGCGAACCACAGGTTAAGAGTCCCTGTCTTAAAAGCGTGTTTAGAAAGACACACAATTTGACCTTTCAAGAAATACTATGAAAGAAAATACCAAGATTAACAAAAAAAGGAGGACAGTGTGAATGATGTATTTTCGATAAAGATGAAATTATAGCGAAATATTTCTAGCAAAGAGATGAAGAAATCTGAGACACTGAAAGGTACCAAGTTTTTTCTCTACTCCAGAGAGAGAGAGAGAGAGAGAGAGAGAGAGAGAGAGTGAGAGAGAGAGAGAGAGAAAGAGGAGAGAGGAGAGAGAGAGGAGAGAGAGAGAGAGAGAGAGAGAGAGAGAGAGAGAGAGAGAGAGAAACATCATATATGTCAGATACATCAAAGATGTACTCGTAGTCTCATAACATCAGCTATTTGAATTCTTTTTGGATAAAAATGTAATAAAAGATGGAGACATTGGCGTGAAAAGCTAGTCCCAAATGGTCGACAGGGAAAATGATCGGCAAGTCAAATGGACGACATTTGTAAAAAAAAAAAAAAAAATTGGTTATTTAGAGTTTCTGTAACAAATTCAGCAAAACTTAACCTAACTTAATCTAACCTAACCTGACCTAACCTAACCTAACCTAACCTAACCTAACCTAACCTAACCAACCTAACCTAACCTTTAACCTAACTTAACCTAACTTAACCTAACCTAACCTAACCTAACCTAACCTAACCTAACCTAACCTAACCTAACCTAACCTAACCTAACCTAACCTAACCTAACCTAACCTAACCTATCCTAACGCCTGCGGCGGGCTGTACAGGAATTTTTATTGATGTTTTTTCTACCCTTTTTCTGTAGACCCATTTGGGCTAGTCCCCACGAATTCAACAAAACTTAACCTAACTTAACCTAAGCTAACTTAACCTAACCTAACCTAACCTAACGCCTGCGGCGGGCTGTACGGTAAATTTTTTTGATGTCGTGTCGACCATTTTCCCTGTCGACGGTTTGGGCTAGTTCCTCGGCATGAGAGGGAAAAGGTGATAAACTTGGCAAATAAAAGTTCTTTAATAAATTAAAAGCAGAAAGAGAGTAGACAGAAACAACCAAACCTTGAGGATCACCACTAATGTTGGATTTAAAAGACCAACTGTGGCTATCTTAACCAGTTACTATTGGGGGGGGGGGAAGCAAGAAAATATATGATTACTGGAATGATTACTAGAAATTTTTACTAGAAAAAGATTACTAGATTATTTTATTGGAAATAGCAAAAATACTGACATAGAAAAGTTTGAAATCAAAACTTTGAATCAGATTCTATCGAAATTTTTCGATTTGTTTTGTTTTACGATAAAGAGATCACTGATAATTCAGAGAGAGAGAGAGAGAGAGAGAGAGAGAGAGAGAGAGAGAGAGAGAGAGAGAGAGAGAGAGAGAGAGAGAGAGATCCTGGTTAGGATTGTTCAAAATCTTTGAAAAGAATTGATAAAGCAGCAAGGTTAGTTAGAGTGCTGGGATCGGTTTCCATTTTCAGCAAAGGTTATATGCCCACTAGGAGAGGCTGAAGTTGATATATTGAGATTGAATAGTTTTACCAAAAGATAGTTAAAAATTGAAAGTACAAGCTTTGAGAACCACAGGATGGATTTAGCCAAATCCATTCACCTTCTTAGCAGAGAGTAGGAAACAGGCTTCAATAATTACGATATTAAAAGTAAATGAGTTGAAAGGATGTGAAATAAAAAAAGCACCAAAATCGTCTGAAACACAATTAGAGGTAAAAGTTTGAGAAAAAATTTCAGCTTTGACAAAAGATAATATAGTTGTAAATCTGTCAGGAGGAAGAAGAAAAAGACTGAGGAGAAATAAGCAAAGTTAAAGTTGGCATTTATGGCAAAGTGACATAAGAACAAGGAAAGGAACCAAATGATTGCTGCACCTCCTACAGAGATAGAAATTTTGACATAACGGGAAAATAATTTTTCACGATTCCAGGATGAGGTGTTGGTAGTACGAGTACTTTTTGTTTGAATAAGAAGGTGGTTCCTAATGACACCATGCCTGTGATGAATAGCACTAGAACTAGGAGTGGTAAACAAAGATTTGAGAGTTTAGTTTGAAAATAATATGAAATGTGCTTTCTCATACCAGAGTAAATAACCTTTGTGTACTACTAAGAATCTCTCTCTCGCCGAAGTAGTTACCATTCATAGGGAAGTCAATGAAGTTTGACCTCAAGTCAGACCAGTCAGTAGCATCAATGTGTCAAAAACATCTCTTTGTCGAGGGTGGGTGTCATTTTCATGTAATATTTGAAGAGGCAGAACATAATACAGAGATATGATGGTTGGAGAAATTCAGAGACGGATAGAGAGTGCACAAGGAGAAAGATTGGGATAGAAAGAAAAGTCTGGAATGTTTAGTTCATCTCCAAGAAAAATATATAGAAAAATAGAAAGCAAGTTCAAGACACTAGCCGTATCTTGAAACCTACAATAAAAAAAACTATAATGATTGTGAACATTAAAATCCAGAGATTTCAGAGATTTCAAAGATGGAAGAAGATAAAGTGTTTTCTATTTTGAAAAATAGATAATTGAAGAATTTATAGGAAAGTCAGAACGGTTAAGAGATTAAAGTACATAAGTAATAAATGTATTTGTAGATCGATAAGATAACATATGTCATAAGGTGCAAAATTCAATAGACCCCAAGTTAGAAAAACGAGAACACATAACAACAATGTCAGCGTTTGTATGGAAACTAAAGATTGAGGCAGTAAGAATGAGCATAGGATGTTTCGATTTGGGTGTGCTCAAACACTCGATTTTCGGTTAAGAAACAGGAAGTGAGGCTTAGAGGAAGAAAGATGTTGTTCAGCCAGGTGGATACTATTATAAAGATCGTATCGTAGATCATGCACCAATTGGATGGTGGCACGAACTCGGTCACCGGAGACAGTCAACTTCAAGGTGATGATGGAAGGAGTGATTGATAAAGGGATATTTTTGGATGCCACCCCACTTGGCTTCTCAGAATCTGCCTTTTGTAGTCGCTATATTTTTAAAAGCCCTTAAAAGAGTTCAATTTAATTATTAAAGCTCATACCTCAAGAACATTGCCATATTATACTGCTTTTTAGAAGGGAAATTGTGTAAATAGTGTGCACACAGCATAGTGTGTGAAGAAAAAAAAAGAATGAATAAACCCGAACAAAAACTACAGACATTATTGTGTAGGATTAAAAGAACATTAAATTTGGAGATTTTGTTAACGTACACGAGAAAGACACAAACCAATTAACATAAGAGTGAAGTGAAGTGATACAACTCACCCCTACGCTCTATATGACCAATAGAAATGGTAAAAGCATCAATTCGGACAGCTCCTACCGACAATTGGCACCAATTCGGACAGATACTATCGCCACTTTATATACTGTATATATATATATATATATATATATATATATATATATATATATATATATATATATATATAATATATATATATATATATATATATATATATTATATATATATATATATATATTATCCTTATGGGTGGAGGAGAAAGATTTGCCCACAGTGTATATTCTGCGTGTTGTAGAGGGTGACTAAAAGGACAGTGGTAGTTGGGTTAGCTGCCCACAACAACTTATCTCTTGCTAGGTATGGTATTGCAGACCTCGGACATGGCCTTTCGGCAAAATTGTATGAATCGTTTGGGTACACGGAATGTCAGAGAAATAAATGTCGAGGAGAAGAGAAGAGAGCTGAAGGATGTATTTAGAAAGGGTAAATTTGATTTGCTCGCTGTGATTGAAACAGAGATGAAGGGAAACGGTGAAGATGAGTGATGTGGTGTGGTGAGGTGTGGGTACTGGAGTGGAGAGGAATGAGAGGGAGAGAGAAGGAGTTGCTATTTTGATAAGTGACATGTGGCACAGAGCTATGGTGGATTTTGTTTGTGTGAGTACAAGAATTCTAATAGTTAAATTAAAGTTTGAAAAGGTCAAGGTATATGTGGTTGTGACATATGGTCCATCTGAGGGTGTTGCTGAGGGGTGAGTAGGAGCTTCAGATTGTTTGATTGTGTTTGGCAATCTAAATGGTT
>JABUQX010093610.1:17500-30000 GCA_015478945.1 Trachelipus rathkii | reverse complement strand
AGTACTAATTTATCTTACCTACATGTTAAAATCATCGCCTGACATGAGAGCGAGCGAAGTCTAGAAGATAATATCTTCGATATATGTATTTCAATATTATCACGTATGTAGAGGAGGGCAAGTCCAATAAGTCTTTCATCTCCAATAGTATTTCTCAAGTAGGTTTTCAGAAGTCTTAATGTTGAAAAGCTTCTTTCTACTGAAGTATTAAATACGAGTAAAATTGGCAGTATTTGCAACAAGATGTAAATATATTTTTGGAAATTGTGACTGCGAACAAGAAACTAGTCCATCTATTGAGGGTTTTTGGACGACCTGTGCTGTGATGCCATTTCAACTTCCATAAATCCATTCTGCTTTTACTAAATCTTCATTTGGGCTTTCGAGATCTTCCTTGTAAAATATTACACAATCTTTTATCTTCTCTATGGTAACCATTACAACCCGTTCGGTTGGACAAAATTGGCAAGGAAAATTCAAAAATCTCTCTCCTAATGCTGAAATTAAATCATCCAAAAATGGTATAAAAATGGATGTGCGATAATAAGTCTGTGGGTCGGAAGTAGGAATGTTGGGTCTGTATTTTTGGAATTTGTTAATTCTTGGTACAGCAATTTCAATACTCAGTTCAGATTCAGATGCGCTTACACATTCTTCAAAAATCAACTGAAATTCTAATGTTGCATTTTCTGATGGTTTCAAGTTTAGGTTTAACTAATGGACTTACGAGAATTGTTCCTGAAAGCCAAGGAATTATATGAATTTAATTTACTTCCTGCACTTTTTTTAATTAACGGATATGATGCTTAAAAATTTTTAGTGTCTAGAAAATTTCGGGGGGGGCCCATGCCCCTTTGCCCCCCACTAAAATAACGCCACTCGTTAATATATTATTAACGTTATTTTTACTATTAAAGATTATTTTTACTCTTGTACTTTATTAATAACGACCTGTCACCTGTATAGCAAAGCTAATACTGTGAAATTGTCTTCCGTGCGATTGTCCCAACGAGACTACCACCAATTGTAAATAAGTCAACACCGCTGCTAACCAATTGTAAATAGTTTAATATTAAGACAAGACAATTTCTAGGTGACAGGATAAGAAAACTTTTTATTAACAATGATTTTATTGAAACATAATACTTTATTTAACATAAACGGGCAATATAATAAGACATAAATCGGTAGCGTAGTACTTCAGGTAAGATTTATGCACAAATGTGACACGTGACCTCAAATGAGCGGGCAAGATGGTGACTTCGGAGTTATCGTGAACAAGTTCGACACAGGCTCAACAATAACTCTTGAACTAAAATCTAAGGACTAAACTAGAAAATATAAAATACGGTATAAGACTTAAATTGTTAATACATGGGAGGGAACCTAACACCAGCAACCACTGAGTGTATAGGGTTGGAACTCCAATGAGTTGGGAACCAGCAACCACTGCGTTCGGGGGAAGGCAGAAGGCCTGATAACCGAAGCTATCTATTGGGGCCTCTCACCAGCAACCACTGAGTGAGTAGGGGTTGAACTCCAGCAACCACTGAGAGTCCTGGAACTCCAATGAGTTGGGGACCAGCAACCACTGCGTCCAGGGGAAGGCAGAAGGCCTGATAGCCGAGACTATCTATTGGGACCTCTCACCAGCAACCACTGAGTGAGTAGGGATTGAACTCCAGCAACCACTGAGAGTCCTGGAACTCCAATGAGTTGGGGACCAGCAACCACTGCGTCCAGGGGAAGGCAGAAGGCCTGATAGCCGAGACTATCTATTGGGACCTCTCACCAGCACCACTGAGTGAGTAGGGATTGAACTCCAGACACCACTGAGGGTCCTGGAACTCCAATGAGTTGGGGACCAGCAACCACTGCGTCCAGGGGAAGGTAGAAGGCCTGATAGCCGAGACTTATCTATTGGGAAATCCTCTCACCAGCAACCACTGAGTGAGTAGGGGTTGAACTCCAGCAACCACTGAGAGTCCGAGTTAAGGTTCGGCTGAGAGACTTAATGTCGCTCTAAGGTAGCTTAGCTACAGTTGCCTTTGTGAGAGAGCTTTGCTTATTGAGATCCTCAAATCTTGTGCCACTTATATTCGTCAAAGAAGTTTGAACAAGTAAATTGTAAACTAAAATGAAACGATTCTTAACTATTATTCATACAATCTAAAGAAATTAATTTTATTTAAATAAATCGAAATTATTCGTACTTCCTTGAAAATGAAGGGTAACTAATTTATATTTAATAGCTAAGAAAAATGCATTTATTTACAAACCCAAAAGAAACGTTATAACGCCTAATATTATTCTTATCATTAATATTCCTTTATGGACAACTGAAAATGACTTATTACTACTATTCAAATATTAAAATTAATTATCTAAGCCTTGGAAAACTTTAAAAACCATTTATAAGAGATAAATCAAAATGATGCTTCGATGACGTCATAATCTTAAATTCTTCAAGAAAACGAAAAAAAGCTTTTAAACTAAATTAGGCTTATTTAATCAATCTTCAATACTTAAAATATATTAAATAATATTATTATACATTATATATATACACTTTATTATTTCCATAAAGTTTTATTGTCTAATTTCTTAATTAAGTAAAATAAAATATTTGGATACGTGACTCTGAGAAGGCAAATCTTTGATCGAGAATCGTATTATTGCGGAGCTCAAAAAGATTTAAACGTATTCTTAATAATATTCTAATTTGTATATACATTTAATATTTTAAATAAAGTCTCTGTATTTTAATTATAAATAATAAAATAGAATCCTTTATGGAAACATCTTAAAGCTTCATTACATGGGTAACTTAAATAATAAGACAGCGTCAAAATTTGTACATAAAATGATAATATAATAGTTATACTAAAAGTCTAAATTTAAGGGTAACTTCTATAATCTGTTCTTTTATAAAGGAAGTTGGAATGAAAAAACGAAAAAGTTTACGGTGAAGGTAACCAATAGGGAAGTGAAAACTATAGACTTTTAAATAAACTTTATTTAGGACAAAAGTTTACTATTAATATGTAGAACCTAAAAACCCCGTATTAAAACAAACAAATCAAAAAAAAAATTCGTATTTTTTTTAAGTAATTCAAGTAAAATACGCTTACTTTCGCGTAGTCTATTTTTTGGTACATTTTAGCTGTTGCCAGATTTTCTAATGGGTCACGAGAAAAAAGCGAATTTTTTTACGTACACTTTAGTAATATTTTTATGAATTATACGAAAAAAAAGTTACTATTTTAAAAACTATAGACTTTTGAAAGAAGTTTATTTAGAATAAAATTTTCAATCTTTATATTGAACCTATATAGAATGTATTGAAAAAAAAAATGGAAATTTTTTTTTTTAATTTTTTTTTATATAATTAACTTCGAGAGACGCATGCTTGTCCCGGTTCTTTTTTGGTACCTTTTAGATCTTGCAACACTTTCTAATGGTTTGCGAGAAGAAAACGAATATTTTTTTTGTATACTTTAGCATATTTTTAACGAATATATTTAAGGCGTTTTTGATTTGGCAAGAATTCTTCTAAACGAAAGAAGTTCTTCACTTTCCCATTTGATTTGTCAATATTCTTTCAAACGGAAGAAATTTCATATAGAAATCTGGAATTTTGAATTTTTCTTCCTTCCGTAAGGTTGCTAGTTTTGTTCTTAGCACTCCTGAGTTTTTATTTTTATAAGTTTGTGACGTCACATGAAATCGTTAAAAAATAAATTTTTGATGTTTTTAAGTTTTCGAACCACTATTTTATCTTCGAAATATATTAATTATGTTATTTTCTAAAGAACTGGTGAAATATAATTATAAAAAATTACAAAATTGCGAAATATTATTTCTGTTAGAATTCTTGTGACGTCACTTGAAAGATTGCATATATATATATATATATATATATTATATATATTATATATATATATATATATATATATATATAGTATATATATATATATAATATAATATATATATATATATAATATATTATTTTATTTATTTTTAAACTAATGGGAACCGCCAAGGGTATACCGCACCGATGGCAAGGAGTCGGGTCTCTCGGCCTTTCCGGGGAAAGACAGGGTAAGGACTATTTCCCCCTCCCGGAGGTCTCCCGACCCCGCTCTTTGGTATTTGGGTGTCCGCGGGGGTTCCTCCGCCCCTCCTACGGGGTATGGAAAAACGTCCCCCTCTGTTCCGCCGTCGGCTCGAGCCCCCTACATGGCCGTGTAAAATACTATATATATATATATATATATATATATATATATATATATATCTATATATATATAATATATAATTAATATATAATATAAAGAATATTACTATATATATAATATATATATATATATATATATATAATATATACATAGTATATATAATAATATCTATATATACATATATATTTAAAATATATAATTATCTGTAATTTTTTTTTAAAAAAAGTTTAAATTTAAAAAAAAAAATTTTCTCTATATTCTAGCAACAAAATGGTACAAAAAAAAAAGTAAACCAAATAATTCCAGAAAATGCCTTGAACTTTCAAATTTTCAGTTTAGTCGCATTTCTGACATTGGAGAGGAACATGTTTTTTTTTTTTTTTTTTTTTTTTTTTTTTTTTTTTTTTAGTCTCCCTTAAATTTCCGTTTTCATATCAAATATTGGTAAATATTTATAGAAGTAATATATACTGTATACATTTTTTTTGTTTTTTTTTTTTTTTTTTTAATACATTGCTTTTCACGTTCTACTTATATATAGGAAACTTTTGTTCTAAATAAAGTTTTGCAATAAACCTATACTTTTTCCTTCCTTTGTGGTAACCTTAGCCAAATTTACATATATATATTATATATATATATAATATAACTAGTATATATATATATATATATATATATATATATATATATATATATATATAAATTTTTTTTTTATATTTTAAATATAGTAATATATATATATATATATATATATATATATAAGAATGTTGTTTCGCCAATTTTATTTGTCTAATAATAAAATAATTAAAAAATTTGCTTTGAAATTCAGAGTGGAAAAGACATTATTTATAAGAACGTCGCTTCACCAATTTTATTTTTCTAATAATAAAATAATTAAAAGATTTGTTGTGACATTTACAAGGCATAATACATATTATTTATATAAAAAGAGTTGCTTCACCAATTTTATTTTTCTAATAAGAAAATAATTAAAAAATTGGTTGTGACATTTACAATACAAAAAAAAGATATTATTTACAAAAAGGTTTCTTCACCAATTTTATTTTCCTAATTAGATAAAATTAAAAGATTTGTTTTAACATCTACAATGCAAAAAAAGATATTTAAAAATAGTTGGTTCACCAACTATATTTTCCTAACAAGAAAATAATAAAATTTGTCCTGACATTTTTGTTACTTTTTGGTTGATACATTTTTAAAATGTTCATTGCTCGATATACAGATTTATTGAAATAAAACTTAATCGTTTCAAAAGTTTAACTAAGTCATGAAAACAGAGGATGTAAGAGTGCTCTTGGGTTTACCAGTAACGTATTTAAAAGAATGAGCGTAGCACTCAAAGTAATGGTAAAAATATTTGGAAAGCAGAGCTACGAGGTCGATAATGTTTTTTACAAGTTTCGACTACGTTTCAATCATTTTATAAAAATTGGCTCCGACTCCGCTCTGACTCAACAATTTTAAAATTTTAAAAATAAAACAAACGATATAAGTGTTACTTTCAACTTGACATTTAAGCTCATACCATATCCATACAAACCACATTATATGGTTGAAATGGAAAGAATGCCAGTATGGTATGTACTTCAAATTTAAGTAGCGCTTAATGGTATACTCTTCAAATATAAATAATGCTTAAATGATACTTCGCGTTAATTAAACAGTTACTTATGCTTTACTTATGCGTTACTTATGCGTTAATTAAATAGTAGGTGTGTCCGACAAAATAAACGAAATTTTAGCTCATAAAGTCCATGAAAGTTACACCATAGTTTAACGTACATTTAGTGGTGAAAGACATTTACACAGGTACTTAAAGTTACATATGGCACCACATTTTAGTGATTAATAAATAAAAATCTTTTTGGCTTTATGTCATAACACTTTTAACATCTTTCCTGTTTAAGTTTCATCACAGAAGCTGTAGTACTGATTGCTTTGTGTAATTATTTTAATCGATGTATTGTTCAGCGGGCGATCTTCTGTTAAACAGTGCTCTATAACGCTGGAATGGTGGAATGGGTAGGCGATATTATGAAATTACCCGTCCTTAGGGATCTGCCCCTCAATTCCTCTATCCTTACAGTGAGTTGCCACGTAGTGTTAACAACATAGGTGACTTTGAAGTTACCACAGGAAAATTTATAAATGACGGCGTGACCCATAACATCAAAGAGGGTAACTTTATGATTAACGAAAAATTCGATATAATATTTGGAGTCAAAAACTAATTTGATATTAAGTTGATGGTAGATTTCTGGTAGATACTTGAACAATTCTTATTATAGTTTTGTGTAGATATGGTCGTAACATCGTAGCTTAATAAATATTAGTTGATTTGGAGCCGTAACTAGAGGAATTCTTGTACAAGTATTACCCTAAAACATTTTTTCAGCTTGAAAATTAAAAATGAAAATAAAATAGTGCTGAAATGTTCAAGCAAAATCATACCTTCTTTGTGCAATGTCTGCTAATAATTGGAGGATAGATTGAAGCCTGTAATTAAAAGTTTTAATACTATTACAATTACTGACTGAAAAATTTAGGTTCAAGTTGGTATTTGATGTTTACGGTAAAAGCTCTTAGAATAACCTGAATAATTTTTTGAAATGAACAGGTGCAAAACTTGCATGCGGCTGTTCTTTTTATCTTCTTTGGTGAATTTAAAATTTGCCAATTCTTTGTTTATTGACCTAATTTGAAAAAGGAATACCTTTACGTTTATCTAAGAATAGTAAAAATGTATCGTTCACATACCTTTCATAGTGTGCAGATTTAAAAATCAGAGGCAGTTATATATATATATATATATATATATATATATATATATATATATATATATATATATACATAATACATATATATAAAAAATATAATATATAATATATATATATACATAAATAGATAGGTGGTTTATATTTATTTTACTTATATATATATATATATATATATAATATTATATATTATATATAGATATATATATATAATATATTTATATATATATAGACGTTTATATATGATAGATATACGAAAACATAATATATGTATTATTATATATAAATATATATATATATATATATATATATATATATATATATATATATATATATATATATATATATATATATATATATATATATATATATATATATAGTAGTATAGGGGGCACAACTAACCGCCAAACTGAACGCTGCCAGATTTGTCGCTAAATCTGGCACCCTAATCCGTTAATTTTGCGCATTTTTGGTACTTTTTTACTAATTTTTACCATTTTTTAGGAATTTTGCTACTTTTTTAGCGTTTTGCCAGATTTGTCGCTAAATCTGGCAACCTAATCCGTTAAATTTGACCTTTTTTAGCATCTTTGGCACTTTTTAACATTTTTAGCTACTTTTTTTTAACGTTTTGTCCATAATTCAGGTCAAGATCCCCAACTCCGGAGGATTTTGGGGATTTTTCCCACTGGCAGCCCTGCACGTCGAAGGCAAAGACTTGAAAACCATTTACAAAGGGTTTTTGGAAATTCCAGTCATGTCGGCAGCTGACTTGGAAATTTCCATAATTTCATTAGATTTTGACGTTTGATACGTCAAACTTAGGGTTTTTAAGGTCGGTGAGACCGAATTTAAGGTCTGGAAGACCGTTTTCGGAGGTTTAGTTCCCTAAAGGGGGGGGCGGAGCCCCCCAAAGGGGGCTTTTTGGTTCCTAGAAGGTTTTAAATGATCGGTAGATTATTTTTGATGTTTCCATTCGATTTATCGATGTTTTTTTTACCCCTATTTCGATTTTTAAATCGTCTTTCTATGTGCTCTGGTTGGCTTTTAACAATGAAAAATATAATCGAAAGAAAATAATTACTATAATTAACATTCGATTAATCGCTGTAGTAAGTGTACAGGTTGCGCGATGCCACCCTTTTCGATATGAAGGAATAGAGATATTTGCTTCAAACTTGGAATATAATCTATTCCTTCATATCGAAAAGGGTGGCATCGCGCAACCTGTACACTTACTACAGCGATTAATCGAATGTTAATTATAGTAATTATTTTCTTTCGATTATATTTTTCATTGTTAAAAGCCAACCAGAGCACATAAAAAGACGATTTAAAAATCGAAATAGGGGTAAAAAAAACATCGATAAATCGATTGGAAACATCAAAAATAATCTACCGATCATTTAAAACCTTCTAGGAACCAAAAAGCCCCCTTTGGGTCTCCGCCCCCCCCTTTAGGGGACTAAACCTCCGAAAACGGTCTTCCAGACCTTAAATTCGGTCTCACCGATCTTAAAAACCCTAGGTTTGACGTATCAAACGTCAAAATCTAATGAAATTATGGAAATTTCCAAGTCAGCTGCCGACATGACTGGAATTTCCAAAAACCCTTTGTAAATGGTTTTCAAATCTTTGCCTTCGACGTGCAGGGCTGCCAGTGGGAAAAATCCCCAAAATCCTCCGGAGTTGGGGATCTTGACCTGAATTATGGACAAAACGTTAAAAAAAAGAGCTAAAAAAATGTTTAAAAAGTTGCCAAAGATGCTAAAAAAAAGGTCCTGGTTTAACGGTATTAAGTGCCAGATTTAGCGAACAAATCTGGCCAAAACGCTAAAAAAAGTTAGCAAAATTCCTAAAAAAAATGGTAAAAATTAGTTAAAAAAATACCAAAAATATGCGCAAAATTAACAATTTAGGGTGCCAGATTTTAGCGACAAAAATCTGGGCAGCGTTTCAGTTTGGCGCGTTAGTTGTGCCCCCCTATACTATATATTATATATTATATATATATATAATATATAGATATAATATATATATATATATATATATATAATATAATATTATTATATATATATAAATATATATAAATATATAATATATATATATATAATATATATATATATATATATATATATATATATATATATATATAATATATATATATATATAATATATAGTATATATATATATATATATAGAATATATATATATAAATATATAAATATATATATATATATCTTATAAAGAATATATTTGCGAATATATAAAAATATTAGATAGATATACATATAAATATACTTCATAAAATAGTTTTAAATTTTAAATATTTTTAATATATATAAAAAAAAATTTACAAGCATATAATATATATCAGGGCATGCTGCCAACAATACACCTGGTTAAGCAGAGTTTATATATATATATAATTATATATATATATATATATATATATATGTATATATGTCTTTGTACCATTATATTTATAAATACAAATATTTGTATATATATTTACAGACGTAGCTATATATATATATATATATATATATATATTAAGCTAACGAAAAACATCGAAACATATTTTAATTATTATAATACGTAGCTACCTATTTATTTGTATGAAAAACTTGTTTTTTACTTTATATTTACCATCTACTTAGTTTTAAAGCATATTTACTATGAGTAAATTTCTTAGGCCCAATCATTTTTTAAAATAATGCTGTGGTTTTATAGATAAGTTTTTAAAGCGTTTTTTCCTTAATATAAAATCTACACTTACGCCATATGCCATTATAAAATCAATTATTTTATCATATAATGCTAAATTACCACTTAAATAAAGTTATATAAAATTAATTTTCAATATCAGAACAATCAGACACATCCCGATACAAAATTCAAACAAACTGCCACAAGCAGCCACAACTTATATTTACGGGAAGAGAACGAAAGGTTTCATATATTTTATCGATTATTATAGGTAGGAAACTAGCCCGCTCCCTTATAAGTTGATGTAAAAAAATGACGTCATTCGTCCGCCAGGTGCAAAGAATTTTTCTAAGAATCAGAGGTAGGAGCGAGAATTTCTAAAGTTCGTGATTATCACTAATTCTAATACCATCACAGCTTTGCTTATTATAGCTTACATTACTATATTGTGGTTGTTTTCTTTTTATACTAATCTTGATGCAGCAAAAAGCCTATTCTTTATATGAGGTGCTAAATTGGCCTCTCTTTATATTCTGTAAAAATATCAATAATTTTAGCGTTATATGCGTTATACCAATTTTATATCTATATATATATATATCTAATAAATATTTGAATGTTAGAAGAGAACACGTACCCGCGATTTCAGCAACTTTACGCGCTCTTAAATTATTCTTCACCAGTCCTATCCTGGAATACTGAGCTGTATATGCTAATATACTATATTATTAATTTATGTAGATAGTTAATAAAATACTTAATGATATATGATACTAATATAAGATATTACTAATTTCCTACGTATATGTGAGTATAAGTTGATATAGACCGGAATAAGATATAATAAAAGTCTACTACAAAATAACTGACGGAAGAAAGTATGAGCTGAAGGGGAATAATATTAAGGTGTTTTAAAGGAGTAAATTAATATAGGAAAGTGGATTACTATTAAAGATATCTAGTTTTGACATAGTAATGTTAATGGTATGCAGCTGAATGGAGGGTTGACCGCCGCCATTGGATATTTGAGAAATATAATCTATGATTATAATACGCCACCTTGTTTGAAAAGCCTGAGGAGTAATTAAATTAGATTGAAACTGGACTTACCAATTTTTAGAAAGGAGTTAAAATTAAGGAATAATTATTTAATTAACATTGTGAGTAATTGATAGTATGTAATAGCCTTCAAATGCTCGTATCAAGAAATTCTGTGACCTTCCTAATAATTCACAATGTCTATTTAACTCTCGTTCAATTGCAGAGAGAAAAAGCCTTGCGAGGTTCTATATAGCCCTCACCCACTAGCCGCTGTATAGTCGCCAACTAAAAAGAAACTGCATTACCATCTTGCTCACTTAACATTCTCTTCAGCATCCTTCGTTCAAAGCGTCCTCTACCAATTTTAATGGAACTTGGTCTCTTCTTCTTCCTCATCCTACCCTATGGATTGAAGTCAGGCGTAGCTTGCTTTCTGAATTGTATTACTAGCATCTTTTCTAAAACCCGTACACCCTACATCGCAAAATCACACCATAGTCCTTCACTTCCACACTAGATTCCAGATTTAAATAACGAAGCTATCTGTTTCAGTTATCCGCACTGTAATATTTGACATAAATAACCCCTAGCGAATATGTAGAAGCCAAGAAGAGTCATTATGCATATACACTCCATAAATTCCTATTAAATATGTATTAACAGAAATCTACACTTAATTACTATTTCTGTTGTCGTCTTCCAAGACTCTCATCCACACAGTAGCACCTACTTGACGTTGCAATCAAAAACTTTAGGCTTTGTCTTTTTCGTTATTCATTCAGATCTCCAAATTATGTCCAGTAATGTTCTTGATCGCTTATGCTATTTCCTAAATATATCTCTGCTCCTTAAATATGAGATAGACATCACTCCTTAAATATTGTGTTTTTATGATCCTCAAATATGCGAAGGCCTCCATATCCAACGAATGTTCTCCTTAACCACTCATTATTTTAATCTTTCTTTTATTTATTGGCTGAATTTAGTGTGTGAAGACAACAAGTTGCCATATATTTGATGACATACCAAACAGTATCTACAGAGCTATTCACCCTGCCAAAAGTGCTCCTTCCTTTAATGACGCACACATCAAAACAGTATAATCAGGGCTTTTCAGCAGATCAATCAGTCCTCGCCTTAGTTCTTTACTTTCCACTGTGGTACATCTCATCACCTCGTCTATAACCATCAAGAAAATTAATGGTGAAAACCGTCACACCTTTCTAACATTTATTTACTGAAAAATCCTCTAATACAGCACCTTCATCTTTTCCATCTATATTACCTATATAACAGTTATTCTTCATACGCGACCTGCGCGAATCTACTTATGACTCTATAATTCATGAGTCTATCATAATAGATATAATGCTCAGTAAAAGGTTGGTTGAACGTAACAGGTGTGTATACTCACAGATATGATTCGTGTAGGGATAATTAATGTCGACCCGAATTATGTTAAACTCCCCTCTATGATTCTAACATTTATTATGTAATCTGTATTCTCTGTTCATTACTTTCCAATGCCTCATTTTGCATTACTCGAATGGATTTTCAAAGACAAACAATAAACCATAAAGAATCTAAGAGATTCACTCTGTTCTCTCCACTTTACAAATTATCAACATTATAATATAATCTAGTCTTCACACGCTCTTCCTTCTCTGAAACTTATTTATTTTTTCCTAAAAGTTTCATCTATCTTGTCCCTTTATAT
>JABUQX010093610.1:10000-12500 GCA_015478945.1 Trachelipus rathkii | reverse complement strand
TTTTGAATATCTTTCTACTTCTCACGGGACTGTTATATCTTCTCATCCAAATACTGAGCTCCTCTATTAGGGGATTTCAATGTACACCACACTGAATGGTTGGGATTCCTCTCATACTGATTTAAGGTGGGGAGGAGGCGAATCATTCAGCATCTCAACGCTCTGGGAGCCAACTAATAAAGAAGCCAACACACATTCGGATCGTCCTACAATCTTGAACACACTTGACCTATGTTTCACCACTAGTCCTTCTCTCTATAAAATACACCACTTTCGCTCCTATTGGTAAATCTGACCACAACCTTATATCTCTTATTTTAATACTTTCTTCTCCAACAGCTCCATCCTGCCCTGTGCGTTTCTTTCTGGCAACTTTGATTCGGGCCGATTGGGGGCCTTGCGTCTCTTCTACGCTAACTATAATTGAATGACTGCTTTTCCTCTGGTGACGCTTCGGCTTCTGCACCAGGTGCGGAGCTTACATCGTTGATGGATGAGCAGGTTCATTCTTCTTCAACTAAATCTTTTTTCTCCTCAAATCCATGGTTCGATCGTTAATTGCTCTTCTGGCCATTCAGGCTAAAGACAATGCGTATCGGGGGTGGAAAAATTCTCGTTCTCCTATCACTTCTCGCTAATTTTCATTCAAGCTAGAAAATCGTTGCAGGGGATACTCTTCGACGAGCAAAGCGGACTTCATCAAACGAAAAGTGCGCTAACCTCCTTTAGTTCTCCTACTGATAAATCTTCTGGCCTCTTGCCAAAAGCATCTCCAACAACTTCTGTAAATCCACCTTTCCTCCTCTTATTCGATCTGATGGTTCTGTTTGCTAACTCTTCAACTGACAAGGCCAATCTCTTCGGCCTTCCTATTTCCTTCTAACTCAACCCTGGACGATCTAGGCATTCCTCTGTCCTCCTTCCTTCTCTTCTCAGTGTGTCCTATGCCTTTGCCTGAAATTACATTTGATCGGTGCATGGCTCCTGAAATCTATTTGAAACGTTAGAAGGCGGGTGGCCCGGATGCATTCCTCCCCGAGTCTTGAGGGAGTGTGCTTCCGAGCTGGCCCCTCCCTCGTTCAACTATCATCTCTATGCCTCAATACTAGCACTTCCCTCAGTGTTGGAAGCGCGCCATATGTCCAACCTATTCCGAAAAAAGGAAGCCGCTCTGCTCCTTCTAACTATCGCCCTTATAGCTCTACCTGTATTCTATCAAGAGTTCTTTGAAACCCTTCTAAACTCTCATTTCTTAGACCATCTGAATCTCATTCCCTTCTTTCCGATCGCCAGTACGGGCTTTCCGGCGCTCGAGGTCTACGGTGATATACTTCCTATCAACAGATTTATGGTTTTCGCTCCCTTCAGGAATTACGGGAGACTGCGTGGTGGCGCTTGACATATCCAAAAGCATTTGACCGGGTATGCGCAACGCAGTCACTGCTCTCCAGCTCCCCTCCTTTGGATTTTCCTCCTTCTCTTTGCTTACCTTTTATGTTCCTAGCTTTCTTTCAAAATCGCTAATATCGGCTGTGTTGAGGTGGGAGGAACTTCTTCTTTCCTTTCTTCAATAGTGTGATTCCTCAGGTGTTCTGTCTTATCTCTTACTTTATTCCTGCTTTTCATTAATGACTCTCGTCTGCACATCTAACTCTATACACTCATATGCCCGATGACTGGACCCTTCATTCTTCAACTCATTTCAATTCGGCTCCTTCTTTTACTTCTAGAATTGTCTTCTGGTTCTTAATCTTTTCCGATTTCCATCTCGCTGCATCTGGATAGAATTTCCGGCGTGGGTCGTTCGCAACCTTGTGAAATTTTAATTCTTTAAACCCAACTTCTACAAATCTCCCTCTCTAAGACACCTTCTTAACTTTCCTATCTCTTCGACGGTTCTCTCGTCTCTCCTGTTGACAATAATAACATCCTTGCCTTAACAATAAACAAAAAAAATGTTTTGAAAACCTCACATCACAATGGTTGCTAGGGCGGCCTCAAAGAAACTGGGAGTTCTGTTGACTGCGAGACTTTTTTTCCTCTTCACAGTTTACTCCAGTTATACAAGGGTCTCATCGCCCTTGTATGTGAGTACTGCTCTCATATCTGGCGGGGCTCAGGTTTCACGCTTTTGGGAGGAGGTCGAGTCAAAGGCCTAAAAGACTTAGAAACTGTCCTGTACTTTCTAGTTCACTTGACCCTCTATCTTTGCGGCGCGATGTTGGTGCTTTATCTCTTTTCTATAGGTACCGTAGCGGCAGGTGCTCGAGGGATGCTTTCCCACTCGCGTTGCCAGACTCTTTAAGACGCCTTCGCAGCACAAGGAGATGCTGTGCGGCACATGAGTTTTGTTGTGATGTTTAGCAACTCCAGACAGTTCCGGCTGCGGTGCCTCCTTCTTTCCGGCCACCTCTGTTTGTGGAATTTTCTTCCATCTTCTGTGTTTCCTACTCAATTTAATCTCCCTCACTTTAAAGCCGCCTGTGTTCATCTGCGTAAT
>JABUQX010093610.1:2500-5000 GCA_015478945.1 Trachelipus rathkii | reverse complement strand
TATGTAATTGGAGCGAAGAAGCATCACTATTTAATGTCTGATAGATCTGGTTTATTAATTAAAGAAGTAAAATCCACAAACTCTTTCTCATATTAACGTGAACCAACATTTGAAAAGCAGCATTATCAACTTCTTTGATGTGATCCGTAGCTCAATGATAACAATCTTCGCTCACATTCCATATACCTTCCGGGTTCAATTTCTTGTCGGCTGGGAAAGCAAAACTAAGTGGGAGTAGTGTAGGCTAATTAGTTGCACAGTTTAAATCACTTCATTACTGAAATCAATGCTATAATAAAATCAGAGATAGCGAATCGTATGAGTTCCCATTGCAACTCTTTCCTTAAAGGAGTAACAGGAAGTTCCAGGGATGGCAATTTTAGGGATTTTTTTGATTTTTTTTAAAAAAATCAATTTGTGATTTTTTTGATTTTTTTGATATTTTTGATTTTTTGGATTCGTAACGTCACGCGAAATATAATTTGCAAGTTACAAATTATATATCGCGTGACGTTACGAATCTGAAAAAATAGAAAAAAATCAAAAAAATCAAAAAAATCACAAATTGATTTTTTTTAAAAAAAATCAAAAAAATCACTAAAATTGCCATCCCTGACAGGAACCAAGCAACATCAAACCCATTTTCGCATTTACAAGACAAAAATTATCTCTTGCAGATGATTGTTCTTTTGTAGACAAATCTATGTCAGTCCTTTGACTAACCGTCATGACTCTCACTATCAATGCGAATTCTTAGCACGTTGATCGGTACGGAAACGTATTTTCTCCAAGTTACATTTGAGACAAATATGTAAATAAACTAAATTAGAACTCATCAACGGCTAAGTAGTGTCTTTAAAAGTAAAACGAAAAAAACTACCAATAGTCAAATGATTTATTAAAAACAACATGAACAGTTAAAAAGTAAAATGTTTGCTTAATATCGCTTTAATTACCTTGTTTAAAGAAACAGATCTATTACCAAGAAAAGGAAAAGATAGATAAAAATCACACACTTAGGAACGCAAGTTATAGGACGCAGAAGGTGAATATTAAACTACAATATAATAAGTTTATTATAAAATACTGTACATCAATCGGATAATTTTATATGAGAACAGGAAAGTCGTTTAGGAGTGATTTCATTTGAAAAAAATAATCCGTCTAATTACCAAACCTTTCATATCAGATTAGGTACTTTTTACCTGTCTAGCAATGTTGCAACAGTTTAGTGGGTATGGTTAGGTCAGAGTTATACTACGGTTAAGTAGGGGTTTTAGATTAGGGTTAAGTAGTGTTTTTTTTGTTTTGTTTTTTTGGCAAGTAAAAAGGACCACAGGAAAGGGTTCTATATATCTACGAATATTAATGTAGCCATCAAACTTTAGATGTTATTAGTATCAGTATTAATAAAGGTAGTTGTAGCAGTAGTAGTAGTAGTAGTAGTAGTAGTAGTAGTAGTAGTAGAAGTAGTAGTAGTAGTAGTAGTTTTAATTGTAAGAAAGGTATCGAATCTCTAGCAATAGTAGTAGCAAAAGGTTTATCGAAAACTACCAAAATAGTTGAGAAGTTTGATATAAATATTATTATAGTTAACTAATAAAAACATGAAAGCACTACTACTACTACTACTACTACTACTACTACTACTACTAATAATAATAATAATAATAATAATAATAATAATAAGAATAATAATAATAATAATAATAATAATAATAATAATAATAATAATACTAATAATAATAATAATAATAATAATAATAATAATAATAAATAAAAGAATAATAATAATAATAAATAATAATAATAATAATAATAATAATAATAATAATAATAATAATAATAATAATAATAATAATAATAATAATAATAATAATAATAATAATAATAATAATAATAATAAAATAAAAAATTAATAATAACTATATAATAATAATAATAATAATAATAATAATAATATAATAATAATAATAATAATAATAATAATAATAATAATAATAATAATAATAATAATAATAATAATAAACTGGAAATTCCAATAACAGACTTTTATTATATAAAATTATTCGTTCTTAATTTAAGATCATGAGTAAAAATTTAGAGAGAGAGAGAGAGATGAGAGAGAGAGAGAGAGAGAGAGAGAGAGAGAGTGAGAGACGGAGCAAGAGAGAGAGAGAGAGACGAGAGAGAGAGAGAGAGAGAGAGAGAGAGAGAGAGAGAGAGAATTTTGTATCTATCATATCTATCTATCTATCTATCTATCTATCTATCTATCTATCTATCTATCTATCTATCTATCTATCTATCTATCTATCTATCTATCTATCTATCTATCTATCTATGCTTCACAACTATATTTCCAAGCATATTTTAAAGCCATTTTCGATTTTGCATTTGTGCTTACGCTGGATAAGAAATGCTAATCCAGTTTTAGCACAGTTTTAGCACGAATTTCGGGCATAATCGAACGTTTGTTTACATATATTTTGATCAGCTG